>WWET01002212.1:136349-146876 GCA_011038615.1 Limnodynastes dumerilii
TCCCTAACCATAAAAGTCCTTGGAGAGGTTACTCACCTCTCCGGTGGTGTCTGCGGCAGGCAGCACTTCTGAAAATGAATGGGTGAGGCCATGACCTCAGACACCCTGGCTTTGCCTATAGAGTGTGACCACTCAGTGGAGCATACCAGCCCTTGTCTGGCGGAAAACATAAAGGCAGCTAAGACACACTTACCAGGAGTTTCCGGAACACGTTGAGAGTCTCACCACTCCAATCTGCTGCATTCCTTACCCTACTTATCACTAGGGGATTAAGATTTACAACAACAAAGGTCCTAGTGTCCAGTACCAGGGCCTAAGCCCTTGATAATAACAAAAGACCAGACCCAGAAGTAGTAGCAGATTCTATACGTAAGCATCCAATGTGAAGTGCTGTATTCTCCTCGCACATATGGGCCATCCACTTACAGAACCCTACCCTTAAAGATTAGGGACCGTTTTCAGATTTAAGAGTGCTTACCATACGCATAGGTGGCTAGTGCACTTCCATGACACTCTCCTCTCACCTATGGAATTTAGCTGACTTCCGCAACCATACTGTGCGTGTGCAGTACCAATTGACAGAAGTCAACTGCTTTTATTAACTCTGTATCTGGCCCTAAGGTCTAAGACCTAAATGCCCTTTAACAACAAAGTAAAAGTGAAAGGAAGTTTCATGGTGGGGCAATTAAAGTTCCATCATGTAATGTCTCCTTGCAATATAATATTAGAACAAGAAGGGAACCATAAAAATTTGTATTTTATGAAATGTGCAAATACAGATTATAGAGGCAGAAATGTGGAAATGATTTATGTAAGATATCAATAGCCTTTATTGCCAGCATTCCTTGCTAATACTTATATGTTAGTGTACATGGAACAGGTTAGGGTGTATGTACCATTTTCCTACCGAAGTTAACACTATAGTAGATAGTGTAATTATCCCTGTTGCGCCAGTTCATGTACAAAAGACCACAGTTTTCCAAGTAGAATCAGTTGACAAGTGAAAGTATCAGTCAATATTAGAGTGAGCTTCACTTAAAAAAAACGTTCTTAGGTTCTTAGGCTCACCACAGTGAGTTTCCTCCTTGTTGTCATCTGTTAAAGTGCTGCCCTCAGTTACTGTCAAACATATGCCGAATGCTGCCAATAATGTATGCCCAAAGTTTCTTATATTCTCTGTTCAGGGTGCTGATTAAGTTGAAGTATAGGGGCTTTACTCCTGCTGTCCTGATGTCTGTTTCAAATATTCTGATCCAAATGTCCAGCTAAAAGCCCTTCACTGTATAGATTTTTTTTTAGCTAAACTCTAAATTACAGTTTAAAATAAAATGTTTACAATTTCTGTGCAATAAACAAAATAAGACAGTATTTTCCCAGCATACACTTTTTAAAAATATATTTGCACCCCTTACATTGCAACATGGTTCGACCAGGTGCAGACTTACACCTTTTGGTACAGAAACTCATGTCTCTGGATCTGTCCAACTTGACTACACTCATCACTATCGGAGCATCACTTCTTCTTTGCTGATACACTCTGGGGGCCTAATTCACACATAAAAAGGCTTTAAGAAAGTGCGGATAATGCATGTCTTAAAGCTTCCTCCCCCGTCACCTCCCCACTTTAAAAAAAAAACCTAGGGCAATTAAGAGTACCCTAGGACTTTCCTAAATTCCCATTCGTATTCTTCTTCTTAAGGTTCCTATTAACAGGACCTCCCATGAGGTTCATCAAAGATCGCAAAATTATATCACGCATGATTGTAAAAGCCTTCCTAAAAACAATTCACACAACAAATTTGAAAGGGTGGACTATATTTGCTGGTATATCTGAACAAATACACTGTAATTTAAAACAAAAATATAAATATAAAAATTTATATTTATATATAAATCTTAACTTATGTAAAATACAGTAAATTTAAATAAAACAACTGTATATAATCAAGTGATTGAATAACCATAAAATCATAAAATCAGCTTAGGTAATAAGGTAGGCACCATAAATAACTGAATGAATCCTGACTGTTCCAAAATTCTGTGCCACTCTATTCATAATATTCACCATGGGAGAAAGAAAAAAATAATGTATAAACATACAAACAATGTCTACTTTAGTAAACACATAAATAATAAAACGGAGAAGAAATTTTGTCATTTGACATCTTTGTCATTTATCTTGTTATGTGTGTAGTTTTAGATTTTGTGGGTTACTAATTGTGTTAATATTTTTAACACATTATAGATTATTAAACAAGTACAAAAACCTTGTAAATAATTGTTTTTGTGGATCTAAATAATGTGCACAAAACTAACAAAAATCATTAATAAATAAATGTATTAAAAAGAGTTTTTTTGTTTTAAAAATACATATTAACATTTGTTAGATGTGTGAGCACCTAATCTCCTCAGAGAGACACCTGATGATTACGCCTATGCATGCCTACAAATCTGGTACTTTTTCCAGTTGATTAATTACAGTAGGGGAAGAAAAAACTTTTTAAGAATGGTAAAAACTTTCACATTATAAATCTAGATTCCATGTTGCTATAAAATCGAGCAGGCCACCATTTGCCAAATCAATCCTTTTTACAGTGACTTGTATCAAGTTATAGTAATCTATAAAGATTCTAAGCAACAGAATAAATTATTTGTCATTAATGGAGATGATATTTTATGTCAAGAAATATTGTTTTGTTGTAGTAATTTATAATTACTGGATGTAATGTACAATACAATCTAAATTTTTTTAAAAGCATCCCCCTGCTTATATATGTGCGGATGCTGGATCTGTGCTCAGGATCCAGCATCCGCACATATATAAGCAGGGGGATGCTTTTACTTTATAAAGTCTTTATCAGTCCTTTTAATATTAAATTTACTTTAACCTTCCTGTATAGGCAATTGCACACTTCCAGGCAGGCTGAACTTCCTCTGGTAATATTGGAAAGGTGAAAATGTTTGACTCTTCCATGCCTGAAGAGGTTGAAAGGGGAACAAATTTTCTTTGCTGGTGGATGATAGTATGGCAGGGGGTTTGCAGAATGTTGATGTGGAGAAATCACTGGGAATGGGTAAGGTGAAAGGTCAGCTCCACTTGTAAAAAATCCTCCCATATCATAAATTTTGCAGATAGGCCTTAGGCCCCTGAAATTGTCTTAGAGAAGGTTATGGAAGAAGTTAGGCTACAGTGGATTGCTGGTCATTTTAAGGAGCCTACCCAAAATGGTGGTAGCTTTAATCAAGTTATAGATTATTAAGTATTATGTGCTGTCACTCTCTGGTGACAGCATGTGCAGCAGCAGCCCCGGGCAGATAGGAGGTGGTGACTCGTGCACTGGCTCCTAGTCACTCCATTTCCTCCTCCGGCGGCTCCGTCACTGGTGTCCTGGCATTGCCAGGCAGCCAGGACGCAGTGCATTGGGCGCTCCTCCCGGCTCTCTTAGTCAGTGTGGTGCTAGAGTCCTGGGGTTGCTTAGCAGCCAGAACACCAGCCAATAGTTTGTCTTTGCGCTATGACTGTTGGCTGCTGATTGGCCAGCAGTTTCTGGAAATAGCTGGCAGTAAAGCAGCTTGCTGCCAGCTATAGTGTTTGCTTCCTGCCTTGTTTTCCCGGTGTTATCCTCTCTTGCCTCCCAGTGTGTTTTCCTTCCCTCAGTTCACCTTGCCTCCTTGAGTACCTGTCTATGTACTCCCCTTTGGGGGGTCTCCTTCTGGTTGTGTGTGTACATGTGTGCCCTCATTTATCTTGACTATCTTCTGTCCTCGTTCTCTGTTCTCTATTGTCTGTCTAGGACTGGACGCTTCCAGTTCCTCTGTTCTTGCTGTTCTGTCTCTGCCTAGTTCTTCTCACCTCTGGTTCTGTCTTTGTTTCTGTTACTTCTCCCAGGTGTCACCTTTGGGGGCCGCGACCTGCTAGGGGTCCTACAGCCTACACTATCCCCACCGTCAGGGGCTCTAGTGAAGACCAGGCCCTAGTTAGACTCTGCACCCTGGTTGTGTAACCCATTACACTAAGACAGGTGTATGAAGGCGGGGTAAACTGTTTTAGAAACAAAGGAAAGAAAATGCCCCATCAACACTGCAACTAACTATACCATTCTAGCAGAAAAATAAATTGCAGAAACATTTGTTACACACATTTCCCTTGTTTTGATTGGGGATACGGGGTGAATCAATTTATTTATGTATACTATTCACTTGAATCTAGTTGTGTTCTCTTTTTGTGTTTTCTGGTGTTAACTCTGGGGGCCAGAGGTCATAGATTATAGGTCATTCTTACATTTACTGAGGGGAGAGTTTTTTTTTTGCTTTTTCATTTGACTGTTAGAGCATTAGGATTGTCAGACTGTCCAATTATTTATTTAGGAAAACAAATCTATTTATCTTTGAGAGGGCCATAAAAGCTAACATTTCATTTATTTGTGCTAATTTTCCATTTTCTCCCATTTGTTGGTCACCTATTATACCTACAAGGGTTTGGGAGGTGTCCAGGGACTGTAGCAAGAAAAAAGCTGAGCATATCCATTCTAAAATTTGTTTCTAGCTTGTGTCATTTGTCACATGCAGTTGTGACATGATCAGGCAATTCTTATAGATCAAGGGGGCTAAGGTACTTGAGGGTACTGTGGTGGTAGCAGTGAATTGCCAGCATTTAGTTTGGCACTTGGAGAAGGGATAAGTTACCTGTTGTTAGTAAGAGACACTCATCGTAAGTTAGGTCACCTGCCCCGTGAGGGGGTCCTGGTCTGCCTGGTTTGGTGCCCATGGTTTATGCAGTTAGTTGAAGGAAGCACCTTTGAATAATGTTGTTGTCCTCTTAATGGTTCTCTCCACTACTCCCCCCCACACACACACACCACACCTGCTATTGCCACCTTGCTAAAACCTATATTTATAGTCAACTCATTTTAAATCCAATCAATAATTCTATGCTCTCTTTTAAAACCCATACAGTGGTATGTGTCTTTATTTATTTTAGTGTGTGTGTTTGGAAGATGTAACTAGGATGTTTACAGTTTGTGATAACTAGGGTTATTTTGACCTATTGTCTAGTTTCTTTTTTAGCTTATGTAATTTTTTGCTACATATATTAAAAACATGATGAATTTTCTGCTTCAACAAACCTTCATATATGGTTATGCAGCACCTAATAACCAATTAGGGATAACTTACTAGCCAACTGGGGATTACAGCATTTTATCAAAGTTATGCAGCACTTACTAACCAATGGAATATTATGGTATTTTATCATGTATAACAGTCTGGGTGCCTATTGCTTAGGAGCTGTCTTCACCACAATGTTTAATGTAATTACATCCAGCTGTTATGGGGCTGCTCTCAGGATGTGGAATCTAACAGGGGCCTGGTCTTAACTAGAACCCCTTATGGTGAGGATAGGCTTGTGTGGCAGTAACCCAGCAGGTCACAAATCCTGGAAGGCAGCCCCAGGTGTAGCTAAGCACTAATAACCAGACAAGAGTGAAGAGAGCAAGAGTGTTTATTAGTGCACACAAGGTAATACAGGAGATAGGTGATTAGTTAACCTGGAGCCATAGGCATCAGAACAGGGGGTCGAGGGGGCATTTCACCAACCCAAAATATAAAAGGGCACCACCAGGCCTGGCGACAGTGGGGGGACACAGGGTAATGCAGTGCAGACATCCACCCCACTATGGAGGTAGCCCAAACAGGAGGTTTGTGTTTAAGCTGCCACGGCAGTTACATAGAGCAGCTTCCTCAGACGCTTATACAGGAACTAACTATATGACATGGAGAAGAAAGACAGGACATGCTGCAAAGGAAGACTCAGGTAAGGTAAAAAAAAACATCATGGGGGCCTGGTGGCACATGATGGGATTCTGGGAGTACTGGGGAAGTACTAGAGACTCATGATGGGGATACTGGGTGGGGCTGGAGGTGGGGATGGGAGTACTGGGGGGGACTGCAGACATATGATGGAGATACTGGGGGGGCTGGAAACAGATGATGGGAGTATGGGGGGGCTGGATACACATGATGGGAGTACTGGGGGGGCTGGAGACACATGATGGGCCCGATCCTGGGTTAAGTACGACAGGGCAATTACGTACAGCGCATTCTTATTTCCCCTGTCTGGAAGTTTGTGTGCATGCGTACAACTTTCTTACAATGTAGTAATGGTCGGCGTACGTAACGCAACTTACGTATGACAGCTGTTTAGTTAAAGGGGCTGTCCCTCCTTTCACCACAGTCGTATCTCCGCCATGATTGTGGAGAGTGTCATGTTAATGAGGGGATGTTAAGGTAGGAATCTGGACACCTAAGTGTCCAGATTTACTACTTTTAGCGGGGAGCACAGGGGGCAAGCACTGGGGAACTGGAGGCACATAATGGAGATTCTGGGGGGATGAAGACACATAATGAGGATCCCTGGGGGGGGCTGGAAACATGATGGGAATACTGGGGAGCTGAAGGGATATGATGGAGATACTGGGGGGCTGTGAAAACATGATGAGGATCCTGGGGGGTTGAAGACACATGATGGGGATCCTGGGGAGGGCTGGAGACATACATGATGGGAATACTGGGGAGCTAGAGTCACAGAATGGGGATCCTGGGGGGGGCTAAAGACAGCACATAATGGGGATCCTGGGGGGGGCTAAAGACACATGATGTGGATCCTGGGAGGGATTGGAGACACATGATGGGGATCCTGGGGGGGGGGCTGGAGAGACATGATAGGAATACTGGTGAGATGGAGATGAAGAGGAGGAGGGAGATGATGGGGAGGGTGGGATGATAATGTAAATGGGGAGGAAGAGCTGATGATATATGTTTAAACCTGGATGCACAGACCATGCCCTCTTTGACAGCGTGGCTGTGCTTCGCGGCAGCAAAATTCATACCTATTACACACCAAGCTGGGGGCGCACCAAGGTGAGATGGGAGCACCAGGGGGAGTGCTAAATTTTTGCTTCCCCCGACAACACTATGGATTACAAATATAAACAGGAATCAGAGAGAGCACTAATTACAAAGCAGGAGTTACCAAAAACACTAGATGCTGGGGCACACATGTAAACTGAATACATAGATACAAGTGTACATAAATACAAAAGTGAGTCAAGACAACAGAGCAAGCTATATGTAAGAGCATGTGAAACACCCAAATGCAAGGATACAATGGGCCAGATCCAGAACAACGCTTGCTTACGTGTGTGCATGCCAATTTTACGTTAGTCCAAATTACGTCTGAAATACGTTAACTAGGCGGGGGTTTGTATTTAAAGTGTACAGTATGGGCGTGCTTAGCTGCGTAAATACGTGTTGCCCATACATACGTGAGCGGATCACTGCGGTTACATTGCCAAAATTTAAGGTAGGGTTTGGAAAGCGTATCTTGACAAAATACGTACGTTCAAGGGGTGTGACTAGGGGAGTGTATAGAACTTACGCGCACGAAATACGCTACGCAAATAAACATACGGCAAACGTAGTTCTGGATCTACCCCAATGAATGTAATAAAAGCATACAAAACAGAAGGCAGCAGGTATAGAAGGCACAAAAAGGTAACAGGCAGGAGATCTCAGAGGATACATGCATCAGGCACACAAGATAAAAAATAATAATCAGCAGCCTACTCAGAGAAAGGAAATCCTGTTTGAGCAGGCTGACCAGGTGCTATATTATTGAAGAGTCCAACAGTAGCCCTTAGATAAGATAATGTCCATAATTAGGAGTTACACAGTGTCCAAGATTGAACCAAGGGTCAAGACTAAATATACATGTAACACTGGCCTATTTCCTGGATGTTTGGCAACCTGTGACATTCCTGTGTGACCAAATATAAGTTCACTAAATGTTATTTTTCTTTTATAAATCTTATTTGTGCATTCTTTGATTTATCTCCCTCTCAGCACCTAACTTGCATTTTACAGACAGTTTTTGTAGATTTATAGCTTTTGTGTATTTAACTATTTCAAGACCATAGCTCATAAAGATACTGCCATTTACAATCCAAGCAGATTGCAAATAAAAAAAAATTCTCTCGAGGATGTTTTATTTTTCTTTTGGGACCTTTTTATTTGCGACTTACAGGAACAAACATAATTTGATTTTATGTCCAATATACACAAGGATCAGAACAATAGAGAAAATATTTGTGTTACCTTTAGTTAGTTTCACACATGCACTATGAACTCAGATATATTTACCACTAAACATAAGCATCAAGCAGTCCACCAATAAAACCAGGTGCCTTTATTTTACTTAAATAATGCACTTTCCGCACTATCCCTCCTGAGCCCACCCTCATCTTCTCTTCCTTCGAGCTCCACTCCATCCGCCTTTTCCACCCCCTAGATCTCCGCGTAGCTGTCATTTACCGCCCCCCCAGGCCCTTGTTCACAGTTCTTTGAGAACTTTGTTGCCTTGCTCACCCACTATCTCTCCTCTGACCTCCCTTCTATTATCTTGGGTGACTTCAACATCCCCGTTGATAATCCCTACAACTCCAGCACCTCTAAACAGCTATATATTTTCTCATCCTTTGGCCTGACTCAATGGACCACCTCTCCTACCCACATATAGGACCATTCCCTTGACCTAGTCTTCACACACCGCTGCACTCTGACTGACTACTCCATCTCTCCTTTTCCTCTCTCTGACCACCACCTACTCTCCTTCTCCCTCTCCCCTCCTGCCTCACCTCCCCCCAAACTCAAACGCATTCTCACCAGACAGAACATTAGCACCCTGAACATCTCTGCCTTTTCCCCTTGACCACCTCCTTTCCCCCGTTACCTCTCTCTCTTGCCCCAACCAAGCCACTGCCTTCTACAATACCATCCTCTCATCTGGCCTGGACTCTGTCTGTCCCCCTTCCTCCATCTCTCTTCGATGCTCTAAGCCATGGCACTCTCAGGTCACACGCTTCCTAAAATAATGCTCCTGCACAGCTGAGCGCCTCTGGCGCATATCTCGCTCCCTTGCTGACTTTCTCCACTTTAAATTCATCCTCTTACTGCTCTGCCCTTGCCCAAGCCAAGCAAATTTTTTTAAAATCTTTCATCATCTCCTAAGCATCCAACCCCCATCGCCTCTTTGTCACCTTTAACACTCTCCTCTCCCCGCCCATGCCTTCCATCCCACCTTCTATCTCTGCTTCCAACTTTGCCTCCTACTTCTCTTCCAAAATGATCTCTATCAGAAATCTCCTCCACTCTGCTTCTCCCATCTCTCCCCAACTCTTCACCCCCCCCTTCTATGCATATCATCATGAGTTTTCTTCTTTCCATCCTATGTTTCCATCCTACGACAAGTGATGAAATTCACTCCCTATTAATATCCTCACCATCCTCAACCTGCCCTGTGGACCCTATTCCCTCACACCTTCTCAAACACCTCTCTCCCACTGCCTGCTCCCATCTAGCCCACCTTTTCAACCGTTCCCTCTCATCTGGTATCTTTCCTTCCTCTTTTAAGCATGCCCTTGTCTCTCCCATTCTTAAAAAACCTAATCTGGACCCTACATCCTGCTCCAGTTACAGACCTATATCCCTTCTCCCCTTTGCCTGAAAACTGCTTGAGTGCTTAGTCTACCAACGTCTCATAAGCTACCTTACGGACAACTCTCTCCTGGACCCCCTCCAATCTTGCTTTCGGTCCCTCCATTACACTGAGACTGCCCTTACCAAAGTTACCAATGATCTGTTATCTGCCAAATCCAAGGGCCACTACTCCATCCTTATCCTTCTTGATCTGTCACCTGCTTTTGACACCATTGACTATCCTCTTCTTCTTCAAACTCTCCACTCTTTTGGTCTCACTGACACTGCTCTCTCTCCTGGTTTTCCTCCTATCTCTCTGACCGCACCTTCTCTGTTTCCACCCCTAGCTCATCTTCTTCCCCCTCTCCACTACCTGTTGGTGTCCCCCAGGGCTCTGTCTTTGGCCCACTCCTCTTCTCCCTTTACACCTAGTCATTGGGTAACCTCATCAGCACCTTTGGTTTCAACTACCACTTCTACGTTGATGACACTCAAATTTACCTCTCCTCCCCTGACCTCAACCCCTCTCTTCTGTCTAAGATTTCCAAGAGCCTTGCATCCCTATCCACATGGATGGCCAAACGCTTCCTCAAGCTGAATATGGACAAAACAGAAATGATTGTTTTTCCTCCCCGCCCTCCATCACGATAACCATTGGTGATACTTCTGTCTCCTCATCGCCTCAAGTTCGCTGCCTAGGTGTCATCCTTGACTTTTCACTTTCCTTTATACCACACATCCGTGCCCTCTCTCATTCTTGTCGTTTCCACCTACGCAACATTGCACGCATTCGTCCCTTCCTCACCAATGAAGCTACTAAAACCTTTATCCACTCATAAGTCATATCACGCCTCGACTACTGTAACCTCCTCCTCATAGATCTCCTGCTCACCCGTCTTGCCCCCTTTCAATCTATACTCAATGCTGCTTCCAGGCTCATCTTCCTCTCACACCGCTCTACCTCAGCCTCTCCTTTATGTCAAACCCTCCACTGGC
>WWET01002212.1:150081-161004 GCA_011038615.1 Limnodynastes dumerilii
CCTTAGCTCTAATGCGCATGCGCCGGGCAGATGTTGCCCGGCGTTACTATGGAAACGCCCGATCGTAGATCGGGCGTCCATAGTAGCGCCGTTGGGACGCTGGAGGGGACGTCCTCCAGCGTCCCAACGCTCACGTTACTCCTGGTGGGCAGGGGGAGGTAAGTAAATCAGGCTGGGGGGGCGGGCTAGGCGGCCATACGCTCCTGTGTGAGCGTATGGCCCCTTCCTTACGCCGGGCGAAGCTAGGGTAGCCTTCAGCCGGCGTAAGGAAGGGGCCATACGCCCGCACAGGGGGAGTGTCGGGGCAGAGCAGCGATGTTACGCTAAGCGCTACAGCGCTCAGTGTAACATCGTAGCTCTGGATCAGGCCCAAGGAGTCAACTCAAAACTTTCATTTAATACTGCTGGATTGTGGTATATGCTCTATATATATAATTTTGAATATGTATATTCTTTGAGTTCTGCTTAGCTCATTTGAAGGTTTGAAATATCCACTATAATAATTGATTTTTTAAAGGCACTTTTGCCATTACTTTCATTTTTAGGTCAAGGAAAGACAGTGAACCACTCCATAAAACACAAGTTTGCTTCCTAAAGCATAAACTACATTGCTTATGTTTATGATATTTTCTTCTGCTACATAACTCCCTGGAACGTCCTTATAATAGCACCTATCTGACCGCAGTACCAAAATTATGCTCTATGAAATAGGAGTAATGCCTTTTTTTATTTTATATTACCCAATTAGGGGAGAAATCAGGGCAGGAAAAGACCTTCAAACTATCTTGTAATGATTGACCATATTTAGTAATGGATTATTTTTAACAGCAGTGAGCAGTGCAATTTACTACATCAAATTGTAGCACAATTATAGAACAAGCACTTTCTTTAGCGGAGGATGGAATTAAATTGTAATTCTAGGACAAAACTGCACAACTCCCCTCTGTTTTATTGGCTATTTTTTGTACATTCTGTTTTTTTTTTATCTTTATATAGATGGCTGCTTTCTGAAAATGACTATGCAGGAAGAAGAGCTTTGCCCAGAAAATAACCTTATTTTGATGCGTTATTTGTGCATGCACAGGAGGAAATGAATTAGGCTTTTGAAACAAGCTGTCACTTGCTCCCAGAGGTGTGAAAAAATTATGAGGTCTCTTGTACCGAAAAACACAAAAGACTACCTTTAAGGAAGAAAAGACATACTTGAGACCTAGAGTTAGATTTGAACCACAAGCTGAATTTTTATTTGTTTGTGTCATGCAAATGTCAAGGATGGAAGGTTCATTTATTTTGCAAAAGTGCAAGATATTAGACCTTCAAAACTGTTCTAAACAAACCCTTTATTGGATAGATGTTCACTTGAAATACCTAGTACCTAGTAATATTAATCTCATTAAATAAATCATTCTTGGTGGTATTCTATTTGGGCTGATGTTTGTTAATATAATATCTGTAGTGCAACCTCCTTCAAAGCAAGACTGTGAGAAAATAAGAATAGCAATATCATGATACTTACAGTACTGGTGTGAATATAATATAAAAATAAAGTTACTCAGTATTTGCACAGGTATCTGGTATCCCAGGAGAGCCCTCAATGGACTTGTCGCAGCATCAAGCCCCATCCCCATCTCTCAATACTGTGAATTCCAGGGTTACTAGAAATGGGGGCAAAGCTTGATGGTGTAATGTGCATAATCAAGCTTCATGTTGCAATGTGCACAAATTTGTGTTTTCCCTCCGAGATCAGATAAAAGACGTAAAAGTCGGCAACTCTGGTGTAAGGACAACATGTATTAGCACTGTTCATGTGCACACCAGGAGCGCGCACAAAAAGGTGTAGCGGATCTGCCTGAGTTTCCTTCCGTATGCTCTGCGCTAGTGGAACGGGGTGTTCCACTATATTTAAATGAGAAAGTGGGGGGTTTAGTGCTGCTGTAATGACAGTACCACAACACAGTAACACCTTACAAACATTAGGCTGTAAAATCTAAGAAGTAAAAATGTTTTAAAAGACAAACACTGCATACACTACACTATACTGCTATACTGCTGATAATTTATTTATTGTCATGAATTGCTGCATATTACTATACATTTTGCTCAGGCATTTTTTTAAATAGAGATATTACATTGTAAGGGGTTTATTTTTTTCTTTGGCTTAAAAAATAGATTATGTTTAAATTCTTTATTAAAATGTAAATTAATTATGAATATAAAAAATGAAAGACACTTTGACACATACAAGCTTATATATTCTTCTGCATTACAACTTTCAGCCTATCTGCTTATACGCATCCATTTGCATGTTTAAAAAGCTGCTAATTTTCAGTCCAACCTATCCAGAGTTGCTATTTGTCAGAACGCTGAACAGGTTGCAAACATTTTCAAGCTGCATGTATCCTATCTAAGGTTTTGGCATTTGCAACTCTTAATAAGACGTACAAATGGCTGTATCCATTTGAAAAATGCAAACAGATGCTTACGTACAGGCAGAGGCTGCAAGTTTTGCATATTCCAATTCTCTTATTTTTTATTTTGCTATTAAATTAAACACCAAATATGCAGAGTACAGGCTTTTTAAATATACGTGAGTAGAATAGGTGGCAATATGTTGTTATTCAGGATTAAAAAAAAATAATATACCATTTAGTATTTTATGATTTAAGTGTTTTAAAATTAAATTGATGATTCATTTTAACATTTCAACTAAAAGTGGGATATTTGATGAATAAAAATAACCTCTGTTTTACACGGGATGCATTCTCCACAAAGAAAATACAATTTCCGATATAAAGACAGATGTAAACTCATTTTCTCATGCTGTCTCTATTTCATAAATATTAGTAATTAGACAGTTTTACTAATGGATGGCATACTGGAATACTAATGAATGGCATTCTATAGCTTATACGTCCGTAGTTTACAGTTTTTTAATACTGTGCATGGGTAGTACATTTTTTATGTAATCTACGAATCTTTTCATTACGTAGAATGCGTATATGTGGTCTTTAAGATCCCGGGCGAAGGTTACCTGGGTCTTTTCTAAATATGACTATGGGTGAATAACTTGATGCCACAGACACAGAGAGGAAAAAGCCCTTCACACTCCTGCACCTGGTGCAGCGGTCCAGCTACCAAGCTAATCCTTGGAACCATGTCCGGTCCGTGGCAAGGGGAGGGAGAGAACAAGGGACAACTATCTAACAGAAATACAATGCAAAAAATACATAAATGACTACACCGCCTCCCAAGCATTCTTGTCAGGGATCTGCTTGGATTACACTTGTGCGTCAGCCAAAGGTCGGAGGTAGGTCTTATACGCATATGACTTCTATCTACCCATCTTTTTTATAACATCTGACGGCTGCTGCCGTTGATGCTGCTCCAATGCGGAATGAGTGTGTTCTATAGTCAGTTGGATTCAGACCCAGTTGCAACAGCGTTCTCTTAAAAACAACTGTAAACTGGTAGCGAGACAGCAGAATACATATCTTGTGCATAAATCACACCGAGCTGGTCCGGTCTAACAGCGGCATAACTACACCCCAAAGTCACTTGACAAACATTCATGTCAGGGTGCCTGTGCAGCTCTACCAAACGCCCCTGGCTCACCTGGTCAGTTTTGGCTCTATGAATTTTGCAGTGAATGGCCTCAATATGGATAACCACATTATTGCCTGTGGTGAGGGAAGATTTTGATGCAGCTACTAATTCGCTGATGCGGAATGCACCGGCAAATGCAAATCTAAATGCCTTGCGAAATAATAGCGTCTCATAAGCGTTGCTGGCTACTGATGTGATTGCTTCCATCATTCTTCTCAGACAATTAAGTGATATAGGGCTCCTAGAATCAGGGGGGGTCGGTCTAACCCGTGCCCATCCCTTTAGTGCTTTTCCTACCAGGAAGCCCTTGGTAATGTCCCGCAACTTGTTACAAAAAAGATATGCCTGCCATGGTAGAACACATACTGTATATGCGCAATATTTTCTGTGACTATATTCCTGCATCATAAATTCATAGAGGCATTGGCTGCACTATTGTGCTTCTTATAGAACATCAACCAGCTGGCCTAGGCAGCCTGATATCTCCGACATGTAGATGGAGCTAATGACAGCAGTGTGAGGTCTTCTATCCTAGACCGGCAACCTACCAAACAGACACAGGGCATGGTGTCCCGGTCAACTCTTCTTCAGGGGCTAACAGGCAAAATCTATGCCTGCCATGGTAGAACACATACTGTATATGCGCAAGATTTTCTGTGACTATATTCCTGCATCATAAATTCATAGAGGCATTGGCTGCACTATTGTGCTTCTTATAGAACATCAACCAGCTGGCCTAGGCAGCCTGATATCTCCGACATGTAGATGGAGCTAATGACAGCAGTGTGAGGTCTTCTATCCTAGACCGGCAACCTGACAAACAGACACAGGGCATGGTGTCCCGGTCAACTCTTCTTCAGGGGCTAACAGGCAAAATCTAAGCCAATCAAATCTTGAGAGGGCGTCAGCCAATCCATTGTCAACCCACGGGACATAAGCAGCCAGGAAATTAATGTTAAACTCCAGGCACCTCAATACGAGCTGCCTGAGTATACGCACAACTGAAGGTGATGACATGCCCTGCTGATTGATGGCTTGCACAACACCAAGGTTGATACACCAGAACACAATGCACCTATTCTGGAAGCGGTGAGCCCAGAGCTCGACTGCAACCACAATCGGGAACCCAAACCAGGTGCTGGTAATGAATCAGGTGCTGGTAATGAATCAGGTCCCTGTGTTCACCTGGCCATGACTCCAAGTAAGTGTCCATAAAGGTACACCATGCTGGGAACCAATGTTAAAGCTTTTTAGTAGCGTTCAGCGTTTTGTGTGTGTCATTGGTAAGGGAGAATATATCGATGTATTTCCCCCTTTTTATTTTATCCCACATACGCGTCCGCAAACCCCGGGTTACAACCGTGTAATCAAAGTTGACCCTGCTCCTATCATTTTGCGGGGGGGGGGGGGGGGTGCTGCCTTAGTGGCTGTTTTCTGAGCACGCTTGCGTAAGTGTTTATCTATCACCTTTCCCAGATTACGCCTAGACCTCCTGGAGAAATCGAATGACAATGACAATGCCGATGTGCATGTGGATACAGATACATTGTCCTCCTCAACCCCAGACGGATTGTGATCCGATTCACTGGGCACTGTTTGACTGTGTCCTGGCTGCTCGTCCTCCTCCGTGACACCAGGCACCCCTACCGAATTGATGTTTGCGGCAGGCTCACAGGAATGGGACGCCCTGGATCTTTGGTGGCTGCTGTATCTACTGCAGATAGAAGTGGTCACCTGTGAAATTAGAGGAGAAACAGAATTAGTCAGAGTCTCCAATCCAACAACCGCGTCCCTAATGCACTTGTCAGTAGTGCGGGGGAAGCGTGAAGGCGGGTCGCTGCGGCGGGGGAGATGTGGTAATGTTGGCTTCTACACGGCATGTGGCTGTGATGACTACAAGTAGGCGGGGGTGGGTGCGACCTGGGGTAGCAGGGCATGGCGTGATGATGTGTGTCAGACCAATAATATGGCCATTCTGGAATAGCTAGGCCCATGCCAGGTATCCTCATGCCTACTGCTGTCATGATATCTATAGCCATGCTGATAATAGGAATCAGCTGGCCTCCTGTACTGCAGGGGATAATAATCCCTGCCACTATCATACCACACCAGCTGGGGTATATGCTATACCTGAACATTGAGTGGGAGGGGGGCCCCAGCAGGCTGTAGCTTTGTCTCTCTGTACTGTCCCGCTGGGCACCACCACCTCACATCAAATAGAGGCCCCGTCTGTCTGCCTCATGTCCATAAGGGACAGGGACCGCCTAGGTGCAGAAAACAAGCTGCACGGCACTGATTGCTTGTCGGCAGCTTTCTGTAGCTCCTCCGATGCAGCCTCACTGCCTACAGAGGCTGCCCCAGAGCTCTGGCTCACTGAGCTCGGGCAAGCACCACTTGTGCGTGCCCACGCCACCCCCGCCAAGACGCTCGTCTCGTGGTAGGAGGTGAAGCAGGCCTCCTCACATCCCCCTTTCGACTCCTCCCCCAGCCGAAGGGAGACCAATCACTACAAGAAAGAGGTGAGTGGCACCATCAAGCCCACACAAACACACACAGGGATTTAATTTGCTTCCTGTTAAATTCTCTTAACTTTCTGCTGCTCAAAATTCAAACGTGGCAGACAGCAGGACTGCACAGATGCAGGTGGAGGTAAGATTGGGCAGTTATCAAACAAAGTCAGTAGAGAAAGTTAGAAATACACATAAAAATTAAGGTTTCTAGGTTATTAGGAGACCATTTTGCACAGATTTACTGCAATCAAAACTATATCAGCAGTCAGTTATTTTAAACATATAACATGATTTTTGCCTATAGATTGTAAAACAAACAAAATTAATTAAACCATAAAGTAAAATAAAACATAAAGTGTCCCAAAAGTCCACCTTAAAATAAGTGCATTAATATAAAAGATATTGCACATTTGTGTGTTATTTGTGCATCGATATGTGATTTGTTATTCAAGGGAAGAATTACTCCCACTGCCCACACAAACGCTAAACTGGAGCTCTTTAATAATATTGTTGGCAGGATCATATTCATGAAGTTAATGACCCTGCATGTTCCTCTTTCTATACATTAACAAAACAAACTCTCATAGACTTTATCATAGACTTTATCGGGACCAGCCACTAAGAGCTGCAAGCATTGTGTTTATAAACAGTGCTCAGCACTCATACATGGGGCCAGATTTACTAAGCTGCAGGTTTGAAAAAGTGGAGATGTTGCCTATAGCAACCAATCAGATTCTAGCTCTCACTTTCTTTTTATATATTAGAGAATGTCAGCTAAAATCTGATCGGTTGCTATGGTCAACATCTCCACTCTTCCATACCCACAGCTTATTAATTCTGGCCCAATTCTAAATACTGTTTTAAGCTGCTAGTATCTGATAGAGGCACACGACACCCAACCCCATGCCCCACCTATCCAGACACGGGGCTTAATCTGGGGCCCGTGCTGGTCAACTTCTGCCCCTGTAGACACAAAGCCATTGCACTTTATTGCCCGATACATACTTTCCAATTATACGTTCACTGTTTTAAGAAAGATTAAGATAAGAATCCCTTTGAATTTTAATATAATTGCCACTTCTCAAATGTCAACTTATTTCTAACAACACAGATATAACATATAAAACCTTTCCCTTTTATCACATATATATATGATCACAAGTTGCCTTTATAAAATATGTATTTAACCTCAGCTGTGTGATACTTGCCTGTGGTCCAACCAAAGTTCAGCAACCAGTGATGTATTGATGGAGCTATACATCACTCTCTCCCCTGAAATATGGGAATGGCTCTGCAAAGAGCATGCCTACAAGAAGCTATGAGCTATGCATCAATGTGTGTGTGTGTGTGTGTGTGTGTGTGTGTGTGTGTGTGTAGCACGTTTAGGACAAAATAAATTACCACCAAAGGAGCTAACTTTTATGCAAGCTGCTTCTACTTCAATCCTTCATATAACAGCTTTTGATTCACAAGACAGCTAATAGTGTATGTAATTGGTCTTCATCCATCTCAAGCACACATTACAGTATTGAGAACAATTTGTAGCACAATGATGGCATATAGTCATAAAAGAGACAAAAGACATATTGATTACATTTTTACAATCTAACCATATTCCTCTTTTCCTTTCTCGAGTTCATGAAAAGTGCATCTTTACCCGCAGTCTCAGGCACTATTTTAGACTATGCTGCAATACGTTTTGGTTTCAGCTCTCAAATGAGATTACCTATGTTTCTTATTTTTAGTTTATGTTTTCATTCTTAGTTTATCTTTGACCTTAAAGTGTTTAGCTAAAAATATCTAAACACAAGCAATAAGCATACTAAACTTTGGTACTTATTGCACTATAAGTCCTTTAACTGATAAGTGGAATATTTTACTTAAAAGCAGCATGCAGAATTATAAATAGAAGGAATGTTAGAGAGAGATAGAAAAGGGAAAAAAAGGAGACATAAAGTGTAAGAAAAAGAGAAATATAGAGGTTTGGGTGCTGATCCAGTACTGCGCTTCCGTCTGATAAAAAGAAGCGCAGTCTTAATGAGCACGGCGCATGCCTAGAAGGGGAGCGAGCACAGAAAGATGGACTATCCATCCACTTGTACCTACATCTGTCTGCTAATGGAACAAGGCCTCCATGATATTTTTGGAATTTAAATAGTCGCAGCAGCTGTCCATTGTACCTGCGCTTCAGTGAAAGCTTAGACCATCTCAGATTAAGGTGCAAGTAGAAGGCGCAGGTCATTTTAAAGGAAACAAGTATTTGAAAGACTGACTTCATAACTCTGACCTTACTGCTTATACGTCCATCAGCAAAATATATACCAGAAAATGTTGATATGGTCTCCTTTTTGCAACAGCATAATCCGAAGAGATTTCAGATTTTGAGAGACAACCCCCTACTATAGAACACTAAAAGAATTTGGCACATTCTTCCATCACAAGGTACATAAATCAATACACATTCATCCACGGAGGGGTCAAGTTTGTAGCTTCAAATTAAACATTAGAATCATCTTTAATTAGCTATGTTCCATAAACGCCAGGGGGCCATATTGAAAATTTTGTCCTCAAACCAAATGATTGAACAAGGTTGTAAACATATGCTTCCTGATATCAGCTGTGCTGAAAAAAAAAACCAATGCGTCAAGATGTTACGCTAGTGTTACGATACGAACATTAGCGTATAAAGCATCGTAAAGAAATGGGCTGTGCTTCCCTTCCACCCGCTAAAGTGGGCGGGGGAAAGCATGCTAATTATATAGTGTGGGGTGGCTTTACTAAAGCCCGCACAAGAGCGGGGAGTGACAGGGGAAGTTCACTCCCCTCTCTCTGTCGGACGGACAGACTCCCGCATGTACGGAAAGCGTGAGGGAGTCTGGATCCGGTCCATAGTTACATATATGTAATAGTTAAAAGATCAGTACTTGGTATTAATCTAGAATTTTTTCAAATGATCCACAAAAATGACTACTAAGCCAAATCTTACCAAACATATATACACTACATAATGATACAGGGCCTGATCCAGACCTACGGGTGCCTTAAGGCCGCCCGAGGTCTGTACGGCCGTCATCGTAGCGGGGAGTGCACTTGTCCAGATTCCTACCTTAACTATTACGATGGCCGCATTGCTGATCTTAACGGGGCTTACTCCGCCCCGTTCCCTAATTTGCATGCCTATCTCCGCCTTGACGGCAGAGATACGGCATGCGTAAAGGGGGGGAAAGCCGTCGGCCATTACGCCGCCGTATGAAGGTTGTGCGCATGTACACAACCTTCATAAAAGGGAAATTACGGCTGCAATTCCCAGGGCGGCCGTAGGTCTGGATCAGGCCCACAGAGTTTAACAATAACGCAAATCAGGAGCAAATGTTGACCTGTGGAAATCCATGTTGCAATGTGATGGGTGCATAGTTCTATCTACCAAAAGGTATAATAGAGTTGTCATTAATCAACCAATTTAAAAAGAGTATTTATTTTCTTAGACTGGTTGAAGGGTAAACATTAATATTGAAATGATAACCTGGGAAAATTTAGGAAAACTGTATTTTTATTTATAACCGATCATTTTTTATCCTTTCATGTGTTAAGAGGCAAGGTATATGGCTTTTAGGATATCTTGTGCATGCCCTTTTGTAGGGTATTTATTTTCTGTGCTGATGGTTAAGCAATTAAATACATTATTAAATGGTTGCCTACTTTTGCAAATGAGTATCAGGGAGATTGTGAGAGCACCATCAAGGCGCTGCACCAAAGGGGTGTGCCCTGTACTGCAAAATGGGTGTGTCCTGTGAATAGCTCCACCCACAGGCGTCTCTAGCACTGCCAGGAAAACTATTTTACAATAAAACTGGCAGTATCAGTATTTATTGATTATTAAATTGTCTGTGAATACTTTCAGTACTATCTTTATTGAAAAGCTAAAAGTGGCACTGCAGCTGATTAACAAGAGTATTTCATTACATCTTGGTCTCCATGATATTGGTCATCTACATAGACCTTAATGGAATTAAATCAGAATCAGGGAGATTACCAAACACTTCAGGGAGTCAGGGAGATCTCCCAATCCTCAGGGAGTCTCCCTGATATTCAGGGAGAGTTGGAAACTATGTATTATTACTCTTTAATTTTTTCCCTAAAGGCAATTAAATGATCAAAAACTTTTTGGCTCAATAATGTGATCTTTGAGCTAGACTAAAGTTGGTCATACACAGGAATATAATCAGTCACAGCAGGAGGTGGCTTTATAAACTGGACGATTTTCCACTAGGGAAAGGTCCTGTTATTGGTGCCACTCACCTCTGCTGATGGGAATGATAATCCTAGACAAAGAGGGGAAATCTGCTGAGATTGGCAGGAGGTTGTTGCGGCTGGTTGGCAGAGCTTTTGTTACTTTATTACTGCTGTACTTTCCTGCATCTGTTTGCATTAACCTATAAAATGATCAGAGCAACTTCCATTTTGTGTATAGTGTATTACTGCTGTACTTGCCAGGAATTGTAGCATCAGAGTGATGGGGAAACGCTAGCCAGTAGGTGGTGGCAGGGCCACCATCAGAAATTGTGGGGCCCAGGACTGAAAATATGCAGGGCCCCCCACCTGGATTTTTTTTTTTTTTTTAACATGCATATACCTATCAGATATATATAAACGAACACACATATCAAATATATATTTTTTTTATTTTTAACATACATACACACACACACCTACATATATATAGATGTATGTCTTAAAAATAAATATATATATGTAAATATATAAGGTGTGTGCATGTATATATATATATATATATATATATATATATATA
>WWET01002212.1:164344-184229 GCA_011038615.1 Limnodynastes dumerilii
GTAGCCTGGAGAGATTAGAGCTACCACTCTCTCCAGGCTACATTTCCTGTGATCTCCTACAACACAGCACCGATCGGATGTATCCAGCTGGTAAACAAAATTCTATACATCAGCTTTGAAAATGCAGGTATACCCATCGGAAACTGGCAATATATGTTTGACTGTGATTTTAAACTATTACTTTTCTTTTGAAGATTGGTACATTGTGTCCTATTTGTTTATCTATTGCAACATTTTACTTCTCATTCCTCTTATTGTTTTACATTATCAGCAACAAGCTACTGGAAGGACAGTTGACAAGTTCACAGGAAAACTTAATTTACTAAACTAAATTTTGTAGAAAATTTAGATTTCTGCAGCAACTTACACAAGTTTGGTTTAGATTTTGCATATATGGATTCATACCATCTGGTTTCAAGAGTTGTAGCTGTTGGTAATTGTGTAATGATGTGGGGGATTTTCGTGGCACACATATTGGCCATATTCACACTTAAGGAGCTTGTGCTTTTTAAGTGTGTAGAAATGAGAAATGAGCTACTACACATGCATAGTAGCTCATTTACACAATAAACATACCATTTAGGTACATAGATTGAGTACGTGCAGTCTTTAAAGACTGCACAAAAGAGGTGTGCCACGGCAGCCTCTGGGAAGTTTTAAGAAGAGTGGGAGGGGGGAGGTATGTTAAGGAGCCGGGGTGGGCGAGGTAGGGTTAGGACCGTTCATATTCTCCTTCTTATTCTGATTTACATACATATATTTGGCTTCTACTGCTGTGCACCGCCCCCACTTTCTGCACTTCCTGTGAGTTCACCTCAGCACACATCTGACAAATGTGTGTGTATTATGGATGTATGGATGTTATATGCATGTAAGTCATACACATTGTGTGTGTGTGTGTGTGTGTGTGTGTGTGTGTGTGTGTGTGTGTTATGCATGTATGTGGTGTGTGTGGCTTACAGGAATTGGTGTGAGTAAGTATTACACATGTATGTTATGTGTGAGTGTTGTATATATGTAAATATGTATGTATGTTATTATATGTATATATATTAATATTTGTTTTTTTTACAAATTTGTGTCCTTCACCAGACACCTCAAAAAAAAAGAAAAGTGAGAAGAATCAAAGAGGTAAGTGAACCGAACTGTGTAGATAGATCGGCTTGTAGCGCTGCTAGGCTTGTGATTGGTCATGTGGTCATGTGTAAATTGAGTGATGTGAGTTCCAACACCTTTTTTCTTACAAACAAAGTACTAGATAGATAGATAGATAGATAGATAGATAGATAGATAGATAGATAGATGTAGTATTAGTAATAACAGCAGTAGTAGAAGAAGAAGTAGTGGTAGCAGTAACAGTAGCAGTAGTATTAGAAATAGTAGTGTAAATTGTAAGTAATAGAAAGTAATACAAAAAGTAGTGGGTAGAGCAGTAGCAAATGTACTGTAATGATAATAGAAAAAATTGTAGAAGAAGTTCAGTTTTCGCCAGTGATTTTTATTTCTGTATAAATATTTTAACTATAAATGGTGACATTTTTATATCACAACATCAGGATGCAACACGTATATTTATTGCAATTTTTCAGATTTTCTCTAAAACAGATAAAATATTTACTTTGTATGTCAAAAAACTGAATATTTTAAGTGTAAAAAAATACAGAAAGCACAAAATAAATTAATAAGGAGTTTATCTTCACACACAGTGGTTTATTGTATTGATGAGGCTTGTAGACCACTGAGAATAAGGCCATAGGGGTCAGTTTTTAAGTATGCCCACTTTAATTGCAGCCCATTTTGCATGTAATTGAGACTGCTCTGCTCTCTATATTTGACCTAGATAATGACAACAGGCTACATTCTATTACTGTCTCAACAATTATGTTCAAGGACAGCTTTTATCATTTTATGTATTTTCATTATGAGTTTAAAGAATAATTGTTATTTAAACGACACATTTTGTGAATGTAAAGTCTTTAAAAGGTATAGAAGATATCAGCCTATTCATTCAGCTCTGTGGTGTGGTCTGGCTAGAATAATGGAGTACATGTGCAACACATACTAGGGTAAATTTGACTGGAATAAAAATAATATGGCCAGCACCATGTATAACATTTGTGTTGCTAGATTAACGTATAAAATATGAAATCTGAATGCATTATAACGAAAATATTTATCCTATTTCTTGTGCAACCAGTTAGTCGACCATAAAGAAATAAAAAAGCATATCCTGAGAAGGGTATGGTTCGCCACTGAGAACAGCCCTTTTTCGATAGGGTCATTTTCTAGTCCCCAATTCCGAGGAGGCATGGCAAGCGAATGTTCCAGGTAAGTGTTGATCCCTATTTCCTCAATCCCCAACACTTATGCTACTCCTCACCCTAATCCTCTCCTTCCATTACCCTAAACCTAACCTTCCCTTCCCCACAGCTTAATCCTAACCTTCATTTCTCGGATCCACCCCTCCCCCCACAGCCTAAACCTAAGTCTCCCCTTTTCCAATATATTCCCTCCCTGCACCCTAACCCTAAGTCTCCCCTTCTAGGCTTCATCCCCTCCCCACATCCTAACCCTAAGTTTTCCCATCTAGGTTTCATCTTCTCACTGCAGCCTAACCCTAAGTCTCACTTTTTAGGCTCCATTCCCAAATTCCCGTAATGCCGTCTCAGAGAGTGTTTAGGTAGAAGTGGGAGGGATCTGTCCGCACCTAACACTCTCAGGTGTGAATATGGGCCTGTGATCTCACTGATGTTAAATAGCATGTTTCAAGAACAATAGTTTATTTGATCCATTGCATAACATGTTGTAATCGTATTAAAGATAATTTATTTTGTTGTGTAGTATTATAAACACACAATACATGACTTATAATAATCTATAGATGAGCGCTGACCCCCATGTCTTGGTTTAGGTTTTGGTTCTAAATCTTTGTCTGGTTTTGGTTTTTCCAAAACCACCCTGAAATGTTTTGGGGCCGGAAATCACTAGTCCGGTCGCATTGTTGGGGCATCGGCTGCCAAGCAACCCAAACAACAAAGTGACATGTGTAATTAAATGAGAGATGCAACAAGAGAAAGAAAAATAATCCCAGGCGAGATGATAACGGTGGCGGATACCCCTGTCAACCTCAGCACCCCAGTGGTTAAACAAAATGATACGATACTGCCTCAGGGGTTAAGCAAAACGATACTGCCTGAACCAGCAAAAAGACGCTGTAAGGCAGAGGGCATTGGAAGGCTCAACCTTCAACTTGTGCTCCGCCTCCTGACAGCTGTCAAATAGGAAGATAGGACCATACTGAGCTCCATAAACAACAAGGGGTAAATCAAGCTGCCTAAACCAGCAGACAGCCGCTGGAATGCAAAGGACATCGGGAGGCTCATCGTGCAACTAGCACTACTCCTCTAAGCCGTATTAAGCATAAACGGATCGCAATGAACAATAAATAGTGACTAGCCCTGGCTCAGGTCAAAATCACAAAGACAGAACAAATAAATAAAGAGACCACTAGATGGACTTTTGATATTATTTATAAGAAGTCTGTTGAGTGCCACTCCATCTACATATTTGTGTATATACCTTTGGGAAGAGGTGGGCACCGGAGCCATTAAGTTTGTACAATTATTATTTTGTGGAGTGCGATTCCCCTGCGTCTGTGATAGATAGATAGATAGATAGATAGATAGATAGATAGATAGATAGATAGATAGATAGATGTAGTATTAGTAATTTAGCACGAAAAAAAGGTTCTTGAATACTTTTCTGTGGTTTTCTTAGATCCTTATGTGATACGTACTAAAAATAAATAAATAAATCAATAGAAAAGATACAAAAAAATTGCATATAGTGTAATAATTAGTAGGATATATATATAAATATGGGATAATATAGGCAATTACCCAGTGGTGCTCAAAAGGCAATAAGGAGGGTCACCACTATGTGGTTAATAATACCAAACTTCGTACCAGACACTTATAGTAGCCAAAGTCTAAAGGAGTGCTCAATTGTGATCATTTCAAAGATGCTCAACATAAAGGAAAATAAAGAAGAGTAGAATCATAGCGCAATACTGTATAAAATGTGTTCTTTACTAGATAAATATTGAAAATCTGCGTACCAGATAAACAAAATGCCATTGGCTGGCCGGTCTGTGCCTTGGAAACAGAGTGAAGCCTCTCCTGACTTTCTCAGGTTATGAAGTACGGCGGTAATCAATCAACATACAAGTTATAAAACGTCTCAGTGCGTCTTAATGAATTCTTTACGGCGGAGATACTACATGCGTAATGGGGGGGGAAGCCCCCTTTTTGTAAGAGCTGGCGTATGTTACGTATGCCGGTCCTTAAGGCATCGTAAAAAGGTTGTGCTCATGTGCATAACCTTCAAAACAGGGAAATTATTTATGAAGTAATTCCCCTGTCTGATGTTGCCCAGGATCTGGGCCCTTGTCTCGTCTATTGACCCTGCTTTCTGCCTTGTCCAGTCTGTCAGTTCAAATGCTCTGTTGTACCTTCCCCATTATGACGTCTGGCTCACAAACCATAATGCTACTACAGGAGCCATAACTTGTGGCTGCAACCTGATGGAATCCAGCCACACAAGCCTATCCCGCCACCAGGGGCTACAGCAAAGACCAAGCTCCATTAGACTCCACATCCTGGCATGCTGCTAACCTGGTGGAATGTAACAAAACCATCTGCAAGGTTCAAGTTGTCATCATTCTCGTAATCACCCTCATCACTCATAGATAGTTGCTATGCCAAATATGTTGCTGGACTCCAAAAATAGCAAGTCGTTTTTAGGACCGCAGTCAGCATCTTCTGCATAAACCTGACATTTTTTTAAGAAATGCTGCAGCAAGTTTATTGTGTGCATAAATCATGGTATGTTCTCAAATTATCCAAGCATTTTACCCAAAAATGAGCTTTCGGCTGTCTGTATTTTGAAAATAGAATTTTCTTTGCTCAGAACGCATACTATGTAGTTTGAGATTGCAATAGATGGAATCTAGGTATGGTGGGCCTGATCCAGACTTAATAATGACAGCAAATTTCTGCATGCTACTGCATGCAGCAGATGTTGCACATCGTAACTCTGATTGTACTTATACGTAACGCCATACAATAGGGCGGGACATCCCTACTCAAGCAGAAAATCTGCATTGTGGGAGGAGGGAGGCATTTAAATTGTACAGTGTGGGCGGGGTTAGCCACTTATGTATGACAAGGTGATACGTATGACCAGAGATACCCAATGAAAAGTTAAGGTAGGGTTCTGAACATGTAATTCTGCTAAGTTACATATGTGCAAGGGGAGTGCTAGGGGGGTGTATTATACTTAGTAATACATAACTCAGACACGTTTGCGTACATAAAACGACCTTAAGTCTGTTCTTAGATGTTAGACTGCTAATTAAGACATATGATTTTACATATTTTGATAAATAACTTGCATGAGCTCACTATAAATGATGTACCACAGAGGAGGTGCCTAGACGTTTAATGTCCTTGGGGCAGATCCAGACCCACACACGCATTACGTGCATGTGAGGGTCTGTAAGTACAATCACGTAGTGGGAGCACACGCCCCTTACACTCCCTGCTCTCAGTAGGAAATCTGGACACTTATGTGTCCAGATTCCTACCTTAAATATTACGACCAAGTCTGCGGCCTTACGGCTTCGCCCGCCCGACACCTAATTTACATGGCTATCTCCGCATCTATGGCGGAGATACGGTCATCGTAAAATATGGGTCTGCCGCTTTTGCTTACGTACGTACGCCTGCCAGTACGCATGCGTAAGAAGTATGTGTGCATGCGTACAAGTTAGATGACAGGGGAATTACACATGCAGCGTGCATAATTTTCCTGTCGGCCGTACTTGTACTTACTTTGATGCTACACAGGTTCCATACATATGCCTTGACAATTGTTTTTGTAAGAATTCCCACATGGAGGAGGTGGATTTCTTGGTTCTATGACCAGGTATAACAATTTGCTTATCTCTGGCACAAATTGTTGCCTCTGGTGTATGACTGTCTTCCATACAAGCAATATCATCCTTCACATTTTTATCAACTTGTAGTTAGATCCACAATGATCTCCCTTAACCTGTTGCACACTTTCATCTTCCACAATGGCATCCTCTATTTATATGTATACATTGCCAGTATCATCACTTTTACTACTGCTAATCCTCACATTTGAAGAGAGTATAAAAATTGAGGAAATAGGCTTCCCTAGGATTACAGTGTCTGAATCAGAAATGTCTTACTTACATATCATTCACGGACACACTTTCAATCTCCTCATGAAGATGTGAAGCTTGTGAATCCACAATTTCTTCTTGGGGCTTAATGTTCATTTTGGGCACAGTATCATCTGCTTTAAAGGTAACAGACCCAGCTTCAAGACAACAAGATATTGCAGAAGATGCCTGTGTTTGGCAATGACTTTTGCACTGGAGATTCTCGTGCATTTAAGAGGACCAGCACTCTCAAATAAAAGCCATGGTCTGAGCCTTTCCTTGCCACTGCATGTGGTGTATAGTATATTGTAGTATATTGGCAATGTGTGATAATTTGATCATGATCATCAATAGAAATTAACTAGTAACATTCCCCTACTTTAAATGAGTGTATTTTAAACAGAATCTTGTACTGTACTTGCATTACCCACTTTTGTCATTTTATAATTAACTGTACTAACTTTAAATGAATTACCTGTGTCAAAACATTGTATATAATTGACCTCATATAGTCACACATACACATATATATTGATGCTCTAAAATATATAATGTTTTTATCAGGTCACATATTGGTGCACAAACTTTTTTTGGAGTCTGTAAATTCCACTCCTTGTTAATTGTTACTATAGTATAAGAATAATAAAAATGTCCTGCCTTTCTACATTTATTATAAGGTGCCATAAGGTGTCTGTCCATACAGAATACAACAACAAAATACATTACAGACATAGAAGGCAGGAATGGACAGCATAGTAAATAATAAAATACATTCTATATATAAAAATATCACAAAAATACAATAAAGTGAAGCAAGCACAGACCTCTTGCCTTTTACTTATTCCTGTTAGCTCCTCAACTGACAAAATGCCAGCTCCAACTGTCACTGTATTCTCCCCTCTTCCATCATCCTTTACTTCTTTCGCTTTATTCCCCAGAGGGCTGCAGGGAAATGCAGTTTTTTTCTCCTCTGCTTAGTGCATATGCATTGAATAATATAGTGCTTCACTACACATCCTACATTACACTAAAACTGTAATCTGTTATATATTCATTTAAGCTAATATTGTCACTGTTAAACCATTAGATCTATAACAGAATTATTTAAGTGTGTGTGTGTAAAGGGTGTGAACAATGCCCCTTGACTTCATAAGCTTAAATATCAGCAAAATGCAGTGCAATAAATTAAAACTGAAATAAGAAAAAAGAGATACATTTGGGGAAATATACAGTGAAATAAAATATGTGGTGGGTCGAAAATGAAATCTGAAATAGCAGTCACTCTAATAATCAAACCCCTCTGAAAGGATAAAACAAAAACTATTCAATACAATTTTTTCCTGAAACAATAAAATCAAGCTAATACTGCTGTATTTTTATAATGCCATCATAAAAATGCTTTAGACCCATAGATCCACATTAGTAGAAACATATACAGTAAGTCAAGTCAAGATACACAATGTGGATAGTCAGTTCTTATTTGATCTGAGGAAGTACATTATGTGTGATCCTGTAAGTAATGCGTATGGATACTGCATGATTCCAAGCAAGTCCCATTTCAGTGATTAGTTTTGCGGCATGGAGTGGCTAAAGAATGAAGAGTGAAGAGTGAAGGAGGCAAGATCAGAGAAACAGCCACAATGGTGCAGTATGTCTGGTCTCACTGTGTTAAGAAAGAGGTATTGCACTCACTATTATGTGGCTTGGCCAGTGCTTACTGGACCAAGACATACCATAATTGAAGTCCAGAAATTAAGACACTGTGTATGCGCCATGAGTATACGGCTTGTGTGAGAATTTGATGAAGAATGGCAAGATTTCAAAACAAGACAATATCTTCAAGAATGGCACCCAGTCTCCTTGGAATGGTAAGTATTACTGTTATTCTAGCCAGGCTTGCCACAAGGAGCAACAAGTCTGTCTATTAGAATTATTGCTTGTTTTGGCAGTTTTTAGTGGATGAACCCCTTTATGTCCAAAGGGATATTTTCCAAAGACAACTGTTCCCAAGGAATTGGTATATCTACTCCATCCATTGTGTTGCCAAATCCCTGTGCAACTAATATGTCAAAATTAACTATACAAAATTTTCAAATGTAACACCAGACACATTTAAAAAAAAAGGAATAGACAGACTTCTGTTAAATTAACTTTTAAATGTAGGAATATATATTTTATACCCAAAACATGTGTCTTTGTATGAAATATATACCTTGTTAACCCATCAAAGCTTTATTAATTTTATTTAGTCATAAATCATGCAGAAATATACTATAAAGCTTTGTTTACTGGTGATAAACTATGAACTATGAGCATCTGTTTCTGTGTTCAGCACAGATCCTTAGAGATCAGCTTTTATGGATGGTATGTCTTTGTGTTGTTCTATGAAAATGTGCCAAGCTGTCAATTTCTCAGTAAATTATTGAGGATACTGTACACTAAACCTAGTGTTTTCCCTATCTCTAAATCTGAATCTTTAAGCCTGCTTACAGATATAGGGCTCCATTTCTTAAATGGCAAACAAACAAACAAAATTTTTTAATATCTACCTGTCCATAGAGGGTGCCGATACGAACGGCCCTTTTTCGAATTTAAAATAATTATGGAAATCAATTGCCTTTGCCTCAAGGAGGAGAAGCAATTGATGTTCGTGGCAGTGAAAGCCTAGTACTAAATTGTAAGCATTTTTTTACCCTTAAGGTCCATACACACTGCATATTTTTTTAACGAAAATCGTTCAAATCACCCAATGAGAGAGTGTTTTGAACAATATCGTGCATTTGTGTACGCTGCAACAATCATGCCTGATTGTACACAAAGTACACAAAATCCTTTGATCACATCTTTTAAAAAGTAATTTTAACAATCAAACCATTCATTAATAAAGGCTCAACCAAAAATCATGTGTAGCGTGTATATATGCTGATTGGCAATTAAAGTGCTCTATAATGTTGTCCATCATTTAAAAACATCCCCAGGGAGTGTTAATCATCTCTCCGGCAGCTTCCGAAGCGACAGGTCCGGCGGGTTGTGAAAAATGAATGCGAATAGTTACCCATTCTAACACTGCCACATGCCCCCATAAAAAAAGGAAAGGGTAGAACTGATAGAAAAAACATGGACTAGAGCTGCTTCTTCATAGTTCCCCCTCTCTCTTTTTCTTTATTAAGTGGAGCACATACTGTGGTCCTCATTGTTCCAGGTTATGTAGCAATCTCTTTTCAAATAAATTCTAATAATTCTAATATTAATATAAATTCTAATAATACTTGGATGAAAGGGGGGGTTGTTTTATCATCTAGATCTGCTGATTGCAAAAGAAAATAAGATTGGGATATCAGATTTTGAATGTTTTCTCCCTATTGAACACCTAGATTAGCTACTATTGAAGCTTCCTAATGTGGCAATGGTTTGGGTATTTTAAACTTATACAGTTGAGTGAATATAGACTCCTGCTTTTAATGTAATAAGATCCCAAAGCAAAGAATAGAATTGATACACAAGCGATGGGCCACACTATCCATACATTTATGTGTTTGGATGTTAGTCACTCCCATTCACAGAGATGGCTAGCTACAGGCCAATTGCCATCTCCAGATCCTTAGTATACTATTATACTAGGGAAAATATACTAGTATTACAGATGGGGTAACATTAGGGGTCTGGAATGGCACATTATATAATGTACAAGTAGGAAATATAATGGGTCTGGGATTAACACATATTATAATATATGTGGTGTATATTAGTTGTTTGGGAATGACACACTATATACTGATGCGTAATGTAAGGGAGACAGGAAGGGAATATGTAAATGTAAAGGGGGGACAATGTGCATTGTAAAGGGGGTACAAAAAGGCAGGCATGTCATTGGGGACGAAGAGATCAAAAGGAAGATGTGTAAGATAGGAAGAGAAACATGCAGGGGGATGTGTAATGGCTGCTATCTTCATTTTCTTCACAGACTTTTAGTGCAGTGAGAATCAACGAGTCAGGAATAAAAGAACCAAGTAATCAATACCTATCGATATTCAAGTAAAAACAACACTTCATTTTGGCCAGTAAATGTAATGGAACATGCTCACTCCACTCCAAGGCACACTACACTATGGGAGGACAGAGTTGGGGGGGCCTCATAGCATTCACCTGCTCCAAATGCCATTAATCTATGCTAAAACTCTGGCTAGCACACAGGGGCTACTTTAAACTGTAAAACTCAAGAGCCTGGAGTATAAAGATTGTATGGGTATGAATTAAGAGGGAATGTCTACACTGTAAATTTACTAAAAAGGAATGGTTACTTTAAAACTTAACCCAGCCCCTCTGTGAGAAGTGCCCTTGCTCTTATGTTTGGGTGGATTGGAAGATGTTCCAGTTTTTTAGATTGCATACAAGTGCATACAACTGAAAATGAAATAATGCTGCAACATTCAAAATTCGACCCAATGAGGCTTATTATTATTGAATAATAATGCTCTGCATCCACAGGGTTGCAGATGGCTCTAAGATGTATTTACCCATTCACTAGATGTTAAGTGTGTGCCTTCGTAGAGACAAAGAGTTAGATCCAGATTTAATTACGGATGCACGTTCAGGAGCACAGATAAACAATGATTATATCATGCGCAGATCGGCTGAACACCCGTATTTACAGTGGACGGCGTAATTCTGCATCAGACCCTAAGAGAGGAAAGTTACTCCTGGACTAAACCATGTTGATTGCAGGGGAGTTATATTTCATCTGTTGCAAACTTAAGAGGTGATATTTCCTATCCCAAGTCTAAATAACAGAGTAATAGTAAAGCTGGTCAGTATCTATGTGCAGTAAGCAATTCAAAGATGTATTCTTGCATGCAAAGTATTCAATTAACTTGAGTCCCCCTGAAATCAACATGGTTTTGCCCAGCAGTAACCTTCCTCTCTTAATTTAAGGCTCCTTTTTAAGGCTGGATCGAGCCCAATGGGTTGGACCAGGCTAACATGGCAGCTATGTGTATCAGACACAACAGGTACATATTTATTTTATTACAAGAATTTGCAATATGCAGCTTTTGTGTGTTCATATATTTTATATAGCTTTTTAAAACTTTTCTCCATCATTAAGCTACTTGTTAACAATAGATTTTATACCTATTTTATTCCTTAACATGGCAGTATTCTGTAAGTTGGACGATTAAGCAATGAAAGGTGTTAAACAATGTCATTTTCCTATTTAATCCATCTAGGACTTTGTCTTGTGTTAAGTTAGATCTCATTCTTTTTTTTATCATTTCTTTACAGAGAAAGGAAAAAAAATGACAGGATTACTCAAGGTGACAATTCTTTGTCATTAACTGTAGCCCACTCAGGTGCTTGCATAATGAATATCATTTAACTAAGTAGCAATTTATTTTTAATAATAGTAATTATCTGTTTTGATGCTCTTTACTTTAATCCAAAACAGGCTAGAAAAAAGACAATTACAGCAAAAGAAAAAGAAAAATATCTAGCGTATGATAAATTTTGTGAAGTCCGAAAACCCCTAATGTTGTTTAAAAAAAAAACCACAGTGGTAATTTCTCTTTCTTTTTTTTTTATACTTTCTTAAATTTATAGACTGCTCCATCCACAAAAAAAATAAATATTGTAGATAAATTTTATATAGTTCCCTGTTTTCTACATATAGCAGCTTAGAATAGCAGTGTAAACAGAAAAATGTTGAGAGTGGGGGGTGAGTTAGGGTTAGGCTGCGGGAGGGACTTAGGGTTTGGGTAAGGGAATGGGTTGGGGGAAACTCACCTTGCGGAGCACCATGTTCAGCATAAGCAATCGATATCCCAACTAGTTCGGAACTGGCTGGGAGCGAATGGCCCTTTTAAAATAGTTTGCCGTTCACTACGGGGACCCACACTCAGATGGGCAAACAGAAGATGGGGGTTTAGCGATTAGAGGATGAGATTTGAGAGTAAAGGGCACAAACAACCAGGTAATTGAAAAAGAGGTGCAGTGCACAGAGGATGAGAGCAAATGGAATTAAGTATTGACTAACTTTATTGCCAAAATTATAAATACCTTTTTAAAAAATTATACAGTCAACCTTATTGTGTTGACTTAATAATTGTGTTATAATTATTGTTATGATAACTTGTAAGAGAATATCGGCAATCTTTTTGAACAAATGTTGCTGTAGCAGGATGAGCACTGAATTTCTTTTTTTTTTACAGTGCTTAAACAAGTAAAAGCACTAAATAATAATAGTGAATTTTTCTTATAAACAATTCCTGTTCAATGCATCTAAGATCTCATTACTATATATGTGCCCTCTGAAGCAAGGGTGCCACCAGAGCTCAGAACAATGGTTTGGCAACTTGTAGCCCCTCCACTTCGTATGAATGAAGTTCTGCGCATGTGCAGAGACTCCATTGCGGGACTTTGAAAATTTAAAGTCCCAATATGAAAAACAAAGCGCATGCACAGTGTCTTCATATCGGGACACTGAAATCTTCAGAGTCGGAGACGTCTCTTGGACAGGTAAGTTTAGCTTTTTTTGTAATTTTTTTTACTGGTTTTAATTTTTTTTATGTATTTCATCATTTTTTTTTACATAAATTATAACTGAAAAAACCCAAAACATTTTTGTTTGTAAGCAGACCCCTATGTCTGTCCTGCAGTTGCCCAGTCTGTATCAAGCTGGAGCTTATATATGTAATCAGCAGTTACAGAGTAAATGGTTTTTAAATACATTTTAAACTACAGGTAGCTAAAGTCTCTATTTAAGATACTGTCCCTTTCTTATGATGTTTGTAGCTATGTCTACATTTCGACAAAAGCTAGATATTGTGTCCAATTCATACCCAGCAATAGCAAAAGCAGAACATATCTACCGTTAGAAAAACCATATGCAGTTGCAAACTTAAAATGTGCAGATGCAATTAGAGTTAGGAATTTCCTAGTTCATCTCTAAACTGCAGGGTAAAACTAAAGCTACAATATACTTTATTTTTTATCTTTATTTTCATTATTACTTATAATTTCCCTGTATCAGAAACATGAAAATTATTTGCATCCCTGAAACTGCAACATGGTTTATCCAGGTGCAGATTTGCACTTTATTTGTCTAAGAGATGAATGGTCCCATATAAAATGAAATGGCCATTAACGTGATGTAATACAACTAATATGCATTAATTAAGGATGAGCAACGTTCTCAAAGCTGTTACTAACAAATAGACTTATTCTTCATATGGAGGCCTTTATGCTGCTAAACTAACCAAAACACCACATGGAAGAATAAACCACCAGTCCTCACACCTTTCTTTATTGTGCTGCATTCACAAACACAGTTTTGTATTCCGCTGAATGTCAAGTTAAGATGCAACTTGAAAATTGTTCTGCACCCAACAGACATGTTAATCTGGCTTTAGATGATTGATGAAATTTGATTTTTGCTATACATGTTTATTGAAACTTCATCATACACAGGCGTAATTCTTGGTTTTAAAGCGAGTATATAAGCCATTCCGACAAAAAATATCTTCATCATATGGTAGATATGAAATTCAGGTTCATGGATCGGATTCACAGATATGTGTATAATAAGTACGCAAATATACGCACGTACAGCACGTTGCAAGGCAACTCACATGACACTCCCCTCGCACGGACGGATTTTTGGTGATTTAAGACTCCATAGGGCAACCTTAACTCTACATGTGTATTTACGTGCCTAAGTTGCTTAGGTACGTGTGTATATCACTAAACGCACCTTCAAAAGGCCATTTAAATGCCTCTCCCACCCACTTTCACATAACTTTGCACGTAGGAAAGACAACCAGGCCCCTCAGTATGTATTTTGAAATCTGTGCCTAATAGACTTCACTGCCTAAATCCTATGTAACTTTCGTAAAAAAAAAAAGTTACGACACATGCGCAGTTAATCCAGTCCTAAAAATATGCGCGTAAAAAGTGGCAAAATCGTATCTGTGAATCCGGTCCCATATTTTTATAATGAAACAAACATTTTTCAAGTTTTTTTTTCCATTTCTACCAGGGAATTTCAATGTATAGTTCCTTCCAGCCCAAAGGGAAAACTATTTCCACATGTACAGTACTTCCAGAAATGTTATCTTTAACACACTAGACCGGATCCAGACTTATGAAAGGCATATGTTTTCTGATCGCTGGGATTACAAAATACACACATTTTCCTAAACCATATGAGCATTACATTTACATTTACAAAATGAATCTGAATCCACAGAATCCAGAGGTCTTTCCTGGGAACATTTCCAAAGGTGATGTGGGACAAAATAGGTCATGTTGCGGAAAGTGATCTCACTGTGTGTGTGAGTGTAACAGTACAGTGAGAGCATGCTAAGTACCCTCCGTTCTGTTGAACTGTCTGTGTTTAAATCATAACAGAAAACGGGAGAACTGTAAGAATATGTCTTTTTTGTGTGATACACTAAACCAGTGCTTTTTTTTGTCGTCGGACGCACCATAACAGCGTTCCGGCACCTTTTTCATTACAGCAGGACAGTCCTGCTTTCGGGAGACTGTTCTGCTGTCTTGCCTTCCTCACAACTTGTCCCGAGAGATCAGACTTTCAGGACATAGTTGTTTTTCTTGTTAAAAGCCTGTGTTGCTGTATATGCGACAGGGCTTTTAACAGTGCAGTACAGGTAATACATGGCTCCTACGGGAGCCCTGTAGGACCAAACCTGTTACTGTGAATGGCAGTGACCGAATCTATCTAGAACTAGCCCTGTATTACCACTACTGCACCACCGTGAGACCAGGAGAGACACCGTGGGACAGACAGAAGGAGCTCTGCTTAGGAAGGGAGAAGTCATCAAAGGTAAGCATTGCGAGTCCCCAGATTGCGAAATAGGGCAGCTGAAAGTGTCTTTTCAGGCTGTCCCTATTTCGAATGTGTAACACCACAGATTTTTTTTTTATGAATGGGTGAATATGCGATTCGCATACTCACCCATTCATTTTCGGAAAACAGCATCTCAGCCAGACCAGACCACCGGAGAGGTGAGTAACCCTCCCTGGGGACTTAGGGTTAGGCTGTGGGGGGCTAATTTAGGATTAGGGTAAGGGAGTAGGGAAGCCTTACCTTTCAGACCACCGTGTTCGGTGCTCTGGGGATCGATTGCTCATGCCTCGAAGAGGAAGATTTCCCAGCCAGTTCAGAACTTTCGAAATAGGGCCGTTAGCTACGGGGACATAAGTAAGAGAAGTAAGTAAGGTAAGTAAGAGAAGACATGGATGCTGGACATAAGGAGCAGATAATGGAGGCTGGACATAAGGGGCACACATGGAGGCTATACATTACAAGGGGCACACATGGAGGCTGGACATTACAAGGGGCACACATGGAGGCTAGAAACTACAAGCGTCAGACATGGAGGCTGAACATTATAAGGGGCAGACAATGGAGGCTGGATATTATAAGGGGCACACATTGAGGCTGGACATTACAAGGTGCACACATGGAGGCTGAACCTTATAATGGACAGACAATGGAGGCTGGACATTACAAGGTGCAGACAATGGAGGTTGGACTTTACAAGGGGCAGACATAGAGGCTGGACATTAAAAGATGCAGACAATGGAGGCGGGACATTAAAAGGGGCAGACATGGAGGCTTGACATTACAAATGTTACACATAGAGGCTGAACATTACAAGGGGCACACATGCAGGCTGGACATTACAAGGGGCAGACATGGAGTCAGGGCATTAAAAAGGGCAGACATGGAGGCTGGACATTAAAAGGGTCAGACAATATAGGCTGGATATTTAAAGGAGGCTAGACATTAAAATGGGTAGACAATGGAAGCTGGAATTAAAAGGAGCAGACATGGAGGCTGGACATTACAAGAGGCACAATTATAAAAAATTATAAGGGGGCTGTAATAAGGACTGAAACTTATGAGGGGGCTGCAATAAGGGCTTAAAACATATAGGGGAGCTGTAATAAGGGCTAATGAGGGGATAATTCCTGCACCTTTCAGCACTGCACTAAACTATTCTATGCTTCACAATCCAGACATCCACATTATCCCCTGTTACATGCCGTCGCCGCTGCAGAGAGCCGACGGGCATGTGTGACTCACCGCTCCCCGCCAGGGTGCATCAGCTGTTCGGCTGCTTCACATGCCGCCCGGCATGTAAACAATAGCCACGTGGGACGCTGCTGCAGTATCGCTCAGGCGTGCATCCCACTGTGCTCTCCTTCCTTATTGGACGTTCCCCCTATGCTTCAGGAACGTCCAATCTGATATTGAGGCCTATCAGGGGCTAGCAGCCTTTATATCAGACCTGTCTGACAGTCAGTCAGCGCCGGTTATAGTTTCTGCCTGTCAGTACTGTGATCTGCTATTTTCTTGTGTGCCTAGTGCTTTACTAGTGATCTGACTGTTGCTTGCCCATTCTCCTTGCCTTATTCCTGCCTTGTTATCTTAGTGTTTCATTCCCCTGGTTCTGCCTCCTTAGTGTATCTTCCGTCCCAATTATTCCTATCCTTTCCCGGAGTGTTTGTTTGTGTTACCCCTTTGGAGGTACCGCTGTATGTCTGTGCCTATGCGAGCCCTGGTCCGTCTTGTCCAGTCCTGTGACCTACCTTCTGTCCTCCGTGCTTGTTTCAATGTTCCATGTAGTTTGTCACCGGTCAGTCCCTCCGATCTGGTCTGCATCCCGCTTCCTTGTTACCTTCCCCCACTGTCCGGTACTCCACTTGGGTTTCCTTTCCTTCTCCTACAAGTCCGGTTCAACGGGGCATGACCTGTTGTTGGGGCACAGCTAATTCCATCCTCACCACTAGAGGCTCTGGTGAATACCACCTGATAGCAAAAACCCTGTGCCCCGCTAGCCGACTTGGTTACACCTCTCCTATCTTGTGGCCACCCCGGTTCTTGTCACAGATAATCCCGAGGTGCCATAACATCCCCATATTATGTGCGAAAGTGTTTAAGCCAGTGCTTCAGCCGACCCCTGGCACTGAGCTACGATCCTTGATGGTCTTGATGCAGAAGTAAGATATCACCTTCAGAATGGTTTTCACGAAAGACAGAAAACTCAGTTAATGGATCAGGAAATCTGTGATCTGCATACGCAATCTAATCAGCCACCTCTTGCACCACCCAGGAATAGAGAGTGGAGCACACTCTCTATTCTCAACTCCCATCATGTGAAAATTCAGTAAAGTTTATGCCGGATAACAACTGAACAGCAAATGTGAGTGAACAATGTAAGTTTGGTTCTTTTAGCAATAGGTAACAGCAATTAATGACCTCTTGACTTGTTTCTCCATATATCCTTGTTGTTTCTTCAGAAAGCAAGTGTATAGTAGTCTCCCAAAATGGGTGTTTTAAAGGCTGTGCTATTGACTTTAATTATGCACAGCTGTTGGTCTCATTTACCATAGCCTACAAGTTCCTAAGCTGCAAAAAACAACAAAAAAGGAATGGAGCAATACAAATATATACAATGGATTAAAAATATTGAAAGAAATATTTTTATAGAAAAATCATGGAAAACGAGTATATTAATACATAATCACAAAACTCACATTTGATTAATATAGAAGATATATATTAAAATATACATATAAAATATACTAAAGAATATGTATAAGTATGTATTGAGAGCAAATGAAAATGAACAGGTCTGAAATGTTGCTTATCACCTTTATGTTAGTTTTTATTTTTAATCACACTGATATAGAGTTGTTAATATGAATTAATATGAAACAGGAGGACTAAAGAATTCAAAAATAGGTATATAATTTCTTCATAAATAACATTAAATAATATGTATGTCAACCAAAGTCCAAATCTATAGTCTCACTGATGCCTTCTGGATACAATTTATGTAATATATGTATCCAGAACTCTTCCCCAATGCACTATTTCCAATATCTGGGGTAGATCCAGAACTCCGCTTGCAATACGTTTACTCGCGTAGCGTATTTACGTGTGCGTGCCTTCTATACACTCCCCTTGGCACACCCCTTGAATGTACGTATTTTGTCCGAGATCCGCTTTCCAAACCCTACCTTAACTTTTGCCCACGTAACCGATGTCATCTGCTCACGTACGTATGTGCAACACGTATTTAGGCAGCTAAGCACACCCATACTGTACACTTTAAATACAAACCCCCGCCTACATAGCATATTTCAGACGTATTTTAGACTCACGTAAAATTGGCACGCCCACACGTAAGGATTTACGCGACACATACGTGAATGGCCCATACGTTCACATTTACGCTACATTACGGAGCGTATTTTCTATGGTGCGCATGCGCAGTACTTACCAAAAATCGATTTTACGTGTCCGCCATGCGTAAATTTGCTCACAAGCGTTGTTCTGGATCTGGCCCTCTATCACCAATTCTCTTGTTCCATTGTCAAAACAGAATAAGGGCTCTAATTACTTACCTTTTCGTTTCCCTGTGAATGAAGCTGCTTATCTTCACTGCAAGCTTCATTCACAGAATTTACTAATACTTAACCCGCCTATGTGGTCCTGTGATGATTTACAGGATAATCCATTGCATGACCTTTCATTCATATGAAGCCCTGACTCCTTTTTGGAGTGTGCGCAGTGTGTCCATTCCGAGACTTGGAAATTGGCAGTCAGGCGCAATGCCCGGACAGGTAAGTTTAATCCTTTTTTTTTTTAGTTTTTTCCTTTTTTATTATTATTGTTGTTTATTAATTTATAAAAATTAAAAATAATTAACTTTTTTTTATTTTTACTTTACATACATATAATTGAATTCTAGTGGTCTCCCCATACATACCCCCTTTTCCTCTCCCTAATAACAGCTATTAGGGAGAGAAAAGAGAGGTATATGGGGACATCGCTGGAATACTCACCGAGTGGAGACAGCCAATATTTACAAGGATCTCCATAGAAACTACAGTTTTCCATGGCGATCCATGGTTTGCAAATATGTTCAACTTCATTTTCATGCGATAGCACCAGTTTTCACTTCAAAACTGGCACTATCGCATGAAATGAAGTTTGTAAATAGAGCCCTAAGTGACTGTAGATTGTGTGTGTTCTGTAGCCGTTAAGTCTGTTCTACTGCCTAGGATATTGTCTGTTGGGGATGGTGAATTAGAGTGATGAATATTCATATGATTCACTGGACTAGACTGACCTCACTGATCACTGACTATGGGGTCTATTTACTTACCTTAAGGTTTTCAAATGAATGAAGCTAGTCACCTGGCAGCTTCATTCATTTAAATTTACTAATATTCACCCATCCAGCGAGGTCCTGCGATGATTTCTGGGTTCATCGCAGGAGACTACATTCATAGTTCGTATGAATGAAGTCCTGCGCATGCACAGAGACATGCAGGACTTTGAAAATATTAAGTCCCGGCATGAAAAACACTGCGCATGCACAGTGTCTTCATATCGGGACTCTGAAATCTTCAGAGTCGGACGAGTTTTGCTTTTTTCTTTATTTTTTTATTGTAATTTATACAAAACATTTCACATTGCCTCCCTTCCTGGGTTGTACCTGGGAAAAACCCTTCTTTTTTCCCGAGTCGAAATCCCGGGTCTTTTGACCTGGGTCTACCGGAAGTGACCCTTTCACATCACCACGAAATACCCGGGATTTTGCCGAGACC
>WWET01002212.1:223880-235259 GCA_011038615.1 Limnodynastes dumerilii
TTATTTATTTTGTTATTTATTGAAATATTATATTTAGGACTTAAGGTTCGGTAAATACCCAGAGTTAAAAGATACAACACAAGACAATTCTTATAAATTATAGTATATTAACAATTAATTAATTATTTCCAGGGGCCCCTATCTCAATAGTTGTCAAGCTGGAAGAGGTAAGTGGGCACTTCTGCACTCAGTTAGGTCAGTTATGTACAAACCCCGGTCACTTCTGCACTCAGTCAGGTCAGTTACGTTCAAAGCCCGGATCACTCCTGCCCTCAGTCAGATCAGTCCTAAGTGAAGCCAACGAGCTGACTTTGTACCAAGTCTTTTATACCCTGACAACAGCAGAGCCAGAACTCCCTACCTTATTGAATTATTATCATGTTTAAGCATGTTAATTGGTACAACTAATATAACTAATTTCTACATTCCACATATGCGCAGTATAAGCTAGCATTGCATGATAAGCTGCCTTATCGGCATGTCTTGGCCTTGAACGTCTGGTTCTACATAGTATTAATAACATGTTTGCATAAAAGTACATTAAAAATGGAGAATGGAGGATGCCTGGATACAGAGGTCATGTGGGGGAAGTTATGGATTTTGTTGTGACTTTTTTTTTTTTTACATAAAATCTGTGCAGGTTTAATTTGCCACATATTCAAATTAAAAATCAAAAAATCAAAATATCAAAATATTTAGAACATATTAAAAAAAAAAAAAGAGAGAGACACAAAGAACAAAATCTCCCTCCATTCAGTAAGGTAATCAATATTTTTTAACAGCATAAATGTATACATTTTATTAATTGTGCCAGTCTACTGTGTGCATGAGTAGAGTACTGATAACAATTGAGGGATCATTGTGCATTGATGGGCTGAGGAGATGCATTCCCTCTAGTTTTTATACAATTATTTAATATATGCAAATAGAAGAAGAACCCATGATTGGAAGAGTTTGATGCATGTGTTAGTCTAGGGCAGAATTTCGTAATCAGGTCTAATTGGCCAACATCTCAAAACACACCCAGATTGAAAACTGTTGCAATCTGTTTACCTTGGATCAGAGAAGATAGGGTTTGGGAAAGTGTGTGTGTTTAGGTGGTGATCCGTGTGAAATTCACACGGATGCGATACTCTGAATCAGCCCCAGTGTGTGTGTTTAGGTGGTGGTGGGGTTAAAAAAGTTTCAAATATATGAAGGATTTCTACAATGTATAGAAGGAAACCAATGTTCATATTGTGACACAATTACAAACTTAAATTCAAGTGTAGCATGTTTAGAGGAAATATGAGAAAACAATGTGTAACAGCATCCCAACAGAGGCAGTAGAGGTTATACAGTAGAACAGTTTCAATAGTTTATTCTAAATAAAATAAAAATAAAATAAAGATCATGTAGGATCTGAGGTCATCATCAGTTTACATCAGTTAAAATAGGAAGACTAGATGGGTCAAGTGTTTTTCCTGTTTGCAATTCCTTGCCATATTTAATAAGCTGTGGGTTTGGGAATGTTGCCCATAGCAACCAATCAGATTTTAGCTCTGTATGTATAAAGAAAGTGAGAGCTAGAATCTGATTGGTTGCTATAGGCAACATCTCCACTTTTCCAAACACGCAGCTTATTATATCTGCATACCTCCCAAGTGAGTTTGATTTGAGTTTGATTTGAGTGGGACAGTCCCGCTTTCGGGGCACTGTCCCGCTGTCCCACCCGCCTCACAACTTGTCCCGAAAGATGCGGGGTACAATAGATATTTTCAGTATTGTGGGATGCACTGGTTAAGGTTTATTGCGGGGTACAGTAGATATATTGTTTTATTGTGCATGCTATGGTTACTGGATTATACTGGGGGCAATTTTTACATCGCAGCGGGACGTGGCTGGCAGGGCATGCTGGCGTAAGTAGTTCTACGCACATCTGCATACTACTCTGAAGTAGCACCCTACGTGCTATTCAGAATGGGCTATAGGATGCATGAAAGCGCATCCTTGAATAGCCCGTAGTCAAATTAGCATGTGCGATTCCGCATCGCACATGTACATAACTCTGAATCAGGTCTGTAATCTTATGGCCTTGACTGTTTTTTTGTAATCTCACTGCTTTTAAACTTTCTTTTAGTCCAGTTTCATCTTTGCATCTAAATATAAAGTAAACAATCATAAATCAGAGACTTTTCCCTTAATCTCTGAAAACAGCTGAATAAGCTAACCAAACTGTTCTGATTTTCAGATTGATGTCTAGATGTTGACACTAAAGCAACAAAGTATTTTGGAGTTGATATCACCTCATTAACTCTTACTATAATTTATTATTTAACTACACACTTACTTAATAAGATTAAGATTTAGCATGCTGGAAAATTACACTATATATCTTGAAGGGCAAAGTTAATGCAATTAAAAATGAACATATTCCAAAGCAAGGGTGTTGGCAGAACACGGATATTTGGTGGTGGGGAAACCGTTCTGTAACTGTTCATGGTCATTGATCTGTACATGCAACAGACAACCTAATGTTACCTTAACACTGTTTTGGGAGAAATGTTGAATATTGAATAAAAGTACTGAATATTTTTGGATTACTTGATTTTAAAAAGTATATGTGATATACCAAGTTTCTTAGAAACGTTCAATATCTGAACCATTACCATGAGCATCATAATACATTAATTTTAATATGGCTTCTTGGTTGCATATTGAAGATGCTCTTACATTACATATCAGAGTGTTTAAATTATTGATTTTAAAAAGTTATAAATATATTTGAAATAAAAATTGTTGTAATGCAAAGGAACATTAGGCATGTGTTTGTTTGTAAATAAGCATCTTGGTTGATTCATTCTACCTTAAATAATGGTAATCAAGATTGCTACTACTACAATACATAAAACACCAATTTTTTATTGTAAAAATAAAAATGAAGAAGCATGCTAATGCACAAAATAATTATTAAATAAAGCGTACAAAAAATAATTAAACAAACACAAAAACATTTACAAAATTAGATAAATGATAGCTTAAGGAAAAAAATCACTATAAATAAATATGAATTTTGCAATTTTTTTGCCATGTGCTGGGCTTGGGTGTGAGTCTCCACTGAGAACAACCCTATTTCGAAAGGGCCGTTCTTTCCCAGCCATTTCCAAACTAGCTGGAAAATCGATTGCTTTTGCCTCGAAGAGGCGAAGTAATCGATCCCCGGAGCACAAAAGATGGAATTCCGAATGGTAAGTGGAAATTTTACCCCAACCCTTTCTCTAATCCTTACCCTAACCTTCCCCTTCCATGAACCTAACCCTATATTCCTGCAGCCTAATTGAACCCTCTCTTCCCTGCTGCCTGACCCTAAGCCCCCCTTCCCTGCAGCCTAACCCGTAGCCTCCCTTCCCCAGAGCCTAACCCTAGGGGTCTGCGGCGAGGGGCTGGTGCCACGGATCAGACGGGCGTCTTCCGAAAAAGGAATATTCTGATCAGCATACTTACCCAATCCAAATAGATATTTCAAAAATGAGCTTTCATCTGTCTCTATTTCTAAAACAGCCATTTCTAGCCACAGACTGAGAACACTGTGACTGTCCCCCCTTCCCTTCTTTTTATGTGGAGGCATAGTTGTTACTTGTACCATGGAGGTGGACTGCTCATCAGCACCAAGCTGTATGGAGCAGCTCCTGGATTCTACATAATCCACTAAGCACAGTTCCATTTCCCACTGATGCCTCTGTGTTGCCTGTGCTACACACACTCTGCACACAATCGCTCCAAAAGCATATTCTGTTGCTCAACAATGTGCTGGTTTTGCAACAATTTGCCCAGCACAGATGAGAATTCCAGCTGAGCGGCAGTTGGGGAGGATTGGTCTTTGTCTCTGGTGTCTGGCCCAACTTCCTTTGTTTCCACCTCTAGGAATTGTGAGACCTCTTCCTTAACGTCTGGTCCATTTGGTTTTCCTTCCACCACACTCCCCAGGTACATATGCCAATCACAGGCTTAGCGAACCTCTTTCTTTGAGACAATTCTCCTACGAGTTCTTTCCTTGGTAACCGAGTCTATTTTGAAATCACATTAGGGCTACCCCCTATGATACCCAGATGCAACTGACCCCCCCCCCTTTTCTCTCATACGAGTCATACTATTTGATTGTTTGCCCTTGCATTTTACACTTGTTAAGCAGATGCATAGGGTACACACAATTAAACAATGGTTTACTGGTTATATAATCTTCAACATGGGTAGATTTCTTCAAGATACCTTACAAGGTGCATGATACAATTAGCTATCTCTAGCTCATGTCCCTTTTACATACACCTGGTTACTCATTTATAGTCATAAACAGTCCAGGATCCCTGATTTTACTAAGTATACCCCCTGTTATAAGGTTCAATCACTGTGTGTGTTGTGAAGTCAGCAGGTGGTCCACGCAGTCCATTTCAGCCCATAGGTATTGTTACCTATGCCTGGCTCATGCCTTCATAATCTCAGTTTATCATATTTCACTAAAAAGCTACTTAGAAGTCTTACTCTATGTAAAATCAGCAAATATGTTTTAATTTGGTAAATGTCATTCTGTTAAAATTGTAAACAAATGAATACACACCAAGGGAGGGAGCAAGCTCCTCGGGTTGGGTCCCTGGACGCACAATTCTTGCTGGAGCACAGTCTCTACTATCCAGGGCCCAGATCCAGAACTAGGCTTCCGAGCGATTTTATGCGTGGCGGAGACGTAAAATAGCTATTTTGATGATACTGCGCAATGCGCAACATAGAAAATACGCTAATTAGCGTAATGTAAAATTGAACGTATGGACCATTCACGTATTGTTAGCGTAAATTCTTATGTGTGGGCATACCAATTTTACGTGAGTCAACAATACGTTCGATTTACGTGAAGTAGGTGGAGGTTTGTATTTAAAGTGTATAGTATGGGCGTGCTAAGTGGCGTACGTTCATGTAGTCTATATGTCCGTTAGCGGATGTACGCTGTTACGCGAAAAAAGTTAAGGTAGGGTTTGGGAAGCGGAACTCGGTGAAATACGTACATTCAAGGGGTGTGCCTATGGAAGTGTATAGAACATACGCGTGCGAAAATACGTTACTCGTGGAAACGTATTGCACACGCAGTTCTGGATCTACCCCCAGGTCCTTAATGCCCTTCCCCATTCTGGTGGACTGTAGATCTCAGAGACTAGTAGGTGTACCACACTTTTTAACGCTCCCTTTAGAAAGCAGCCTTCCCAACCACCAAGAACTCCCCAGCACAGGTTCAAAACAAAGAGCACTTCAAACAAAAGTGTTTATACATAAAATACTCAATTTGGAGATTTGGATGGCGCTTCCACTTACTACTATATAGGGAGCAACACAAGAGGATATACAGAATATGATGTATACCATCCAAATGTGAAATAAATGAATAAAACAAATGAATAAAAAAGTCAGTAAATAGAGAATCAATCATGTCTCCTGTGTATTTCCTAATGAAAGTAGGGCAGGGTCATCAACACACTCTAAGCCAATTATTTTACAATGGTTTTTCAGAATAATGCTCAGAACAGAATATCCACTGAGAAAACAAAGAAAATTATAATATTGCAACCAATTGTAAACTTTCAGCAATAAAGATATTGCACTCACATTGGGGTAAATCCAAACCTACGGGCTAGTTACGTTAGAACGCGTAGCGTATTTACACTAGTATAATTACTATGCACTCCATTAGCACTCCCCTCGCTCGTACATATTTTGGGCATTTTACGCTGCCCAAACTGTACCTTACCTTTTCCTAGCGTAATTACTGACGCACATAATGAATTTACGTACGTGACGGCCAAACCCAACCCATACTGCTCAATTTAAATGCATCCCTCCGCCTCCAAAGCGTAATTCCGGGTGTCATTGATGCCCCGCCCCTTCGGTTATAGTTACGCTGATGGTACGTGCGTTAGGAGTTAGGTGGCGTAACATCTGCCGTGCGCATGCACAGTAAATACAAATGGGTGATATTACGTCATCGCTAGCGTAAACACGCTAACGTACTTAGCTTAGGCACAGAATGGAAGTTGCTCAATCAATTTATAGGTAAATGTGAACAGGTGCGGGGCGTGGCTTCGACTGCAATGGAGCAGGCAGCAGGTTCCCTCAGCTCTGTGCCTAATTATCCTGCTTTCACTGTCCTGTGGCACATTGGACCCTTATTTACCTTTTCGGTGTGCCCCCCGGGACGGCAGCGGTGCTTGGGTCTGGTTTCCTGTTTCCTGTGACTGCCGGTGCGGTGTGCTGTGGTGCCGGTCCAGCGGGCTGTTGAGCGTTTGGGGACTCTGGACGGCCGGGCAATGGTTCTGTCTGGCTGCTAAAGGTGGGATTTGGAGGTGCTGCAAGTCTTCTCCCTGTGGTTCTAGATATTGGAAGGGCGTCCTCCCTGCAGTGCCGGCGCCATTACTCACGTGGGAGGCGCCATCTTACTCACCTCTTGCAGCAATTTGAGAGGTTGTAGTTTCTTGCCTTCACCCCCAGCACTGATCAGTCTGCAAATCCCTAGGCTTCATCAGCAAAACCCAGATTATATTGCTCATTACCCATTTCCCTGCCTGTTTGTCTGCACCCTTTCCCTGTGCAAGAGGAATATTAAGTGCAATATGGATATGTGCATGGAGTGATGCTCAGCTCAGTGGAGTGGTTCTTAATATCTAATATTCTTTACCAGCGTGACTTTTAGATGAAGTGATATTCAGCATGCAGTATATTCTGCAAGTGAAGTGACTCTCAGTGCACAGTATATTATACAGGTGGAACGCTTTTCAGTACACAGTATATCGCATAGGAAGAAGTGATATTCAGCACACAGTATACCAAGTGGGTAGAGTGGTTCCTTGTGAACGGTGCAGTGTACAGGTGAAGCAATACTCATATGCGCATAGTATATTATATGATTGGGTTGTTATACCTTCACTCTTTTCCCTGCTTCTAAAGGACCAGTGCCTGCCTCTAGTGCTTGGAACTTTTATATACTTATATCATGCACATATCTATTGTGGCCTTTAGTTGGTAATCCACTTCAGTCCACTTTTATCTGTTCAGGACTGCATTTTGTGGTGTTGAGTTAAACTTCTATTTATTCATCTGGAGCCCACTTTGCTGTCTGTCAATGGGGAAAAGCTTGCAGTCAGCGGCTGCTACGAAACTTAAGAAGTACGCTCACCAATGTAGCAAGGCTTCATCTCCTCCTCCTCAGGACCGGGACCCTCTGCTGCCTGAATCTACTCTGTCATCCGATAAGTCTGAAATTAATATGGCGCAACTGCTTGAGGCCATTAATGCGTCTGCACAACGAATCTCTGAGCAGATGGGGGTGAACACCTCTGGGCTACGACAAGATATTCAAAAAATTTGTGAAAGAGTTGGCGAGGTGGAGGCCAGAGTGTCTGTTTTAGAGGATGCAGTTTCCCCGATAAAGGCCCAACTGACGGATATACAGTCGCAAATGTCCTACTTCAAAGCTAAAATTAGTGACAGGGAGGGTCGCCTGCGCAGGAACAACATACGCTTTATTGGGTTCCCGGAGAAATCGGAGGGTTCGCACCCTGAGGCCTTTCTCAAATCCTGGGTGACACAACTTTTTGGCAAGAAAGAGTTTTCAACCCACTTTGTTATAGAGAGGGCTCATCGGGTGCCTGGACAGAGCCACGTACTCTCATTGCTAAAATTCTAAACTTTAGATATGGAGATACCATCCTGTGGTTGGCCTGGCAGAAGGGCCCTCTCAAGTTCAACAATCAGAGGATATCTGTCTTCCCGGATTTTGCTGTAGAGGTGCTGAAATCTCGTGCTCAATTCCTACAAGTCAAGAGGCGACTACGTGACCTTCAGCTCTTCTATGCTATGCTTTACCCCTCTAGGTTGCAAGTTGTAGCAGAGGGTCAGGTGCACATATTTGAATCTCCGAGAGATGCCGCGAACTGGCTTGATAGGAATGCACCCGGTCCTCGCCAGTTGGAAAATGTGGGGGAGTAATTCTCTCACTATCGAATGGGCATTCCTTGCCTCCTTGCTTATCTTTGGACTAGAATACACAGTATTCAATGTACTTCCTGGACTTTGTGTGGTGAGAGTGTTCTTGTTTTCTTGCTCTGGTATTGTATTATCATTTCAGCCTGGCTGTTACAGGTGGTTTCAGGGTCCACCAAATTGTCTTTATGATATATTAATTAATTAATGTGCCTTTAGTATCTCTTTGAATTTCCTATACCTTTCTCTTATTGCACGGAGCTCTGGAATAGCAATAGAAATAGGACTAACGTTAACTAGTTTACTCGGTTTATAACTACGGGGTTATTGGTCTGACTCTTCACTTAGATGTGATTTTTCATATCTAGGTTACCTTTAAAGTTTGGGTATAATATATACATTATGTATATATGTTTTTGTTTTTGCTTTTGTTAAGTATTAAAATGTCAGCAATGCACTGTTATTTTAATTCTCTATATGTCAAGGGTTGCTTAGCTATATATCTCCTCGATTATCAACAATGATGGTTGAGCTGGGGTTGGTCGATGTGTGGTGACAGAGGAATCCTATCGCTTCTAAATTTTTATGCTTCTCCTCCTCACATCGTGCTTTCTCCAGGATTGATCTGTCGCTGGTTTCCCAAACTCATCTGATGTCTGTTGTGGATGTGGACTATCTCCCCCGTGGTATATCTGACCACACTCCTATTAAAATTCTTTGGGATTTCAATCTACCCAGAGGGGCAACTTTCTGAAAACTTAACCCCTTTTGGTTGACTTTAGTAGGGCAGGATTCTTCACAAGTAGATGAGTGGAGGTTATATTTTGATACCAATAGCAATCATAGCTCCCCTTTTATAATATGGGATGCCTTTAAGGCTTACTTGCAGGGTTCATATGTCGCTCGGATTATTACATTTAAGATAGTCTCTAGGAAACAGGAATATGACCTTCAGAATAAGAGTTTAACTTTAGAATCTACCTACTTGAAAACCCGGCTTAAAACAGATAGGTTGGCTTGGCTATGTTGCCATCAAGCTTATACCGATTATTTACTAGCAAAATCCAAAAGGAAACTCCTTTTTTCTACTCATTCATGGTATAGTCAATCTGACTTGTGTGGAGGATATCTGGCATATCTCACCAGGGATGAACGAAATACTACGGTGGTTACAGCCATATGAGACACGGAGGGTGGAATACGGCGTACAGTCCCTGCTATAGCACAAGTTTTTTTTGATCATTTTAAATCAGTATACACTTCAAAGGTATCTTATGGTACAGATGATCTTGCTGACTTTTTGAATAATATTCCCCTACCTAAACTGTCTGACAATAGTTGTTCCCTTCTTAATTCCCCTATAACGATTGACGAAATTGAGACCGCAATAAATTAATTTCCGCGTAATTCTGCACCTCTTATCCTGCAGGCACAGAAGGTATGGGGATGGATACATGCCTTACTCAAGGGTGAGGGGGTGAACCCGGCAACTCCGCTTTGGCTTAATTCCAGCTTCCCTGTAATTAAGAACTTTGAGGGCTCAAGTGCTTGGCATAGGAGGGAGGTGGATACCTTTCATCAAATAATGCAAGACTCCACTCTAAAAACTTTTTCACAATTACGAGATGAGTTCTCATTGCCGGGTTCGATGTTGTTAGATTATTTTAAGCTTCAGCATGTGATTAAAGCTCAGTTTGAGAAAGCCCCTCCCACTTTAACTCCCTCTCCAGTCAGATTATTGATTCTTGATGTCGGAGATGAGCACGTAGGGCCGTATGCAGAGCTCCGGGCCGCATTGCATTTGCGGCCGGAGTTTTCAGAAAAGTGCTACTGTAGCTACGTTACTTCTTGCAACGTAGATTTACGTTGCATACGGCTACTGTAGCTACGTTACTTCTTGCAACGTAGATCTACGTTGCATACGGCCCGTAATCTCTAAAATCTACTCTGCTCTGACCAGGGCTAAACCAGAAACATCTTTAACTAGGCTTTGCATACAATCGGAAGCTGATATGGGCCCATTTGATGATAAAGAATGGGAGGGGGTACTGAGTAGCTCTCAATGGCTTATGGCTAACATAAGGTTTCAACAAATACAAATTTATATTATTCATCGTGCTTACCTCATGCCAGCTAGATTATCTAAAATGAATGCCTCCAATTCCAGTGCCTGTCCAAAGTGTGGGGAGATGGATGCTCATTTTATGCATTTACTTTGGTCCTGTCCGAGGGTACAGGGGTTTTGGAGAGTTGTTCTTAATTGCATAGGAGCCACGGGTGTGGTCCTTCTGGCCAGAGATCCCAGGTGGTGTCTATTTGGAGTGAGACTTGAGAATCATTTTACATTGTATAGGCAAACTTATGTTAACTTTCTCTGTATGTGGGCTAAAGACTGTATTGCAAAGACCCCTCCCATGTTTAATGATTGGCTCCAGCTAGTAAATACATCTTTAACTCATGAACAATTTGCTTATGAAAGTAGAGGATGTCCTCAGAAATGTAATAAAGTTTGGGATGACTGGCTGAACTCAGCCTACTATGGGAGCTCCTCAACAGATGACACCTGAATTTAATAAGTTACTGTTCGCTAAATGAACCAAAGATTGTGTAGATCCAGCTAGGTTATGTAGCCCTTGATGTTTTGCTGATTTACTGTCAGTTTAATTAATATTGTGAGACAACAATTAACAATCTAGCTTATAAATCACTGAGCTGCAATGTTTCAATATTTATTGCTCTTGTCTTGTAATAATTGTACAATATATATGTGATGTGATAACTGTATTGTTGGCATTGAAAAGTTTAATAAAAATAATTTGATTAAAAAAAAAACGTGAACAGGTGCATGAAAAGCAGGGGTTAGTCTGCTAGCCACAGAAACAAAGGGGGGAAAAAAAAGCACACTGCATTAAACCAGGAACAAACTATACTGTTCTATCTTTAAAATAAAACACAGAAATGTTTGTTACACATATTTGCGCATATATGCGATAAGCCACCAGCAAGACCTTTCTGTATATGGTGGTCCTAACTCTAACAATGAGAGTCCCAATGTTGGGTCACATTTATATGTTTATAAATTGAGAGCCAAACTTACCTAGGAGACACCCCTTAAAGTCTCCAAAATGGCTGTACTTAGCTTAGGATCTGGCCCAATATCCTTATCTTGGTTATTTTAAAATAACATTAAAAAGTCATTATATTAGTTTTTTTTTTTTTAAATAGTTGTAAACTATCGGCTGTCTGGTGTATTCCTGGACATGACAAACCTTTATCACTAGGGTTTCCCAGGTGGCTGACCAGATCATGGAGATCATGCTACTTAGTTTGCCATGTCATTCCCCATAAACATTTTTTTTTTTTTTTCTTAAATTTTTT
>WWET01002212.1:247472-259721 GCA_011038615.1 Limnodynastes dumerilii
GATTGTGGGGGGGCGTGCTAAGAGGCCATACGCTCCTGTGTGAGCGTATGGCCCCTTCCTTACGCAGGGCGAAGCTAGGGTAGCCATCAGCCAGCGTAAGGAAGGGGCCATACGCCCGCACAGGGGGAGTGTCGGGCTAGAGCACAGATGTTACGCTGAGCGCTACAGCGCTCAGTGTAACATCGTAGCTCTGGATCAGGCCCTGAGTCACACTAGTGGTGTCATTACATGTGGTGATGTCTTTTAAGTCAGACCAGATGCTATAACCTCTGACTGTGGTGCATTGGCGTGCCCCAGTGGTTGTGGAAAATTAAAATTTCAGTTGTTTCCTTGCAGAAGCATTTCCTGGAAAGGCTGAAGCAGGAGATGTGACTTGAGCTCACAAGTAGCCCTTTGCATTTTTTAAGATCTGTGTCATTAAGAAAAAAAAAAACCATGACATATGACTTAAACCTAGTATCAAGTATGTTGCTAAAATGTAGTGATCCAATTACAATCTGTTGCTAACTCGTGTCCTGATGAAGCAAATAAAGAACTTGATCTACAAGTATAACATACTTATCGTATTCGCTTTCTTTCATATCCTGCTTTGTCATCTCCAGCTCTACTCCATCAGCTTAATTAAGGGGATGACCTGTCTTATGCTGGCAGCATCTAAACTCATTTCATGGGTCACAATTTCAAAGGGTTTCAGTATCTTGGATAGAACTGAGATTATACTCCGGTGTGCTGTAGTAAGGTAACATTCCTCTCTCCCTATCACATTGCTTGACATGCATGCCTTGATGACTTGCTCTTGTTCCAATTATGAAGCATATAAAGGGTGGAACTCCACCTAGTTACTACCTGCTTTAGTTGGTAGCATGACAAATTTAACTTTTCCTGCAGCTGCTGCAAAGTTCTAAATGCTGTTGCTGTTTTATTGGCCACAGTAAGCAACTCCTGCACATACATGTCATTATTTAAGAAATGCTGCACCATTAAGTTTATTGTGTACTTGAAACATGGTATATGCTCCAGTTTACCAATTCACAAGACTTGTAAATTAAAAGACCAAATTTCCTACAGTAACAGCGCTCCTGTAATGAAAATGCAGCCGTCGCCCCCACCCTCCATGGAAACACACCCAACCTATTCCCCAAACATCTAAACAGGTAAGTTCAAAATACACAAAAAGGCAAAATGGGGTGGGGTATAGTATGCACACTTTATAACTGCAACAGTCTTCAATAAAGATTGATCCTACAGACTACTGATCATAAGTCTATCCTAACTCTGCATACTTGAGGTTGTTAGTTATAATATGTAAACTCCTTGTTCTTTGTCACCAGATAGTTAGATATGATGTCTTTTAAACACTTCTTCTTTTTCCAGATTTAATGTAAAAAGGAAACAGTATCACCACCACCTCCTAACACACAAAATCAGGGCCGACTCAATGTGATCCGCAGAGATATGCAGCGCAGACCAGAGTCAGGCTGGAGAGGTGCCAGTCATCCCTCCGCTCTCTGCTATGGTGCCTGGCTTAAAGGAATCCCTGTTCATACGTGCAGCTCATACAGGAGGACAAGAGGTTTCTAACCCCAACCTATACCTCCATTCTCCTTACCATAAGACTCTCTACTCTGCACCCTAATCCTAAGACTTCCTTCCCTGCAGCCTAGCCTTAAGACTCCCATCCCCGCAGCCTAACCCTAAGACTCCCCATAAAGTACTACTCCCTATAGACTCCTCTATAATACTCACCTATCCAGTCCAGTGCAGGTCTGCGGCATACTTACTTACGCATTAATAACATTTTCAAATTAGCGCTATTTTCGGAATAGAAACAGCCTAAATTTAGCTTCTGGCTGTCTCTATTCCGGAAAAAGCATTTTTGAGGCAGCGACTGCATCCCACCAAAAAAGATATGCCTTGTACAATCTATTGTACTCTGTACATACTTTGCCACCTTCTCCAAAATGAACAGTGTGTTACAGAAAACAATGAGAGCCCTAAGTTGTTTCTATTTTTATACTAGAAAGGTACCTGATACTACCCACATCTCTCTTTATTTTCTATAACAGCACAGACAGCACAACTCTTCTATTTAAAATGGCTGCAAAATCACGAAGGAATGCCTTATATAGCCTCTGAAACACGCAAGCATGATGCTTCTCAACTATCCTATCACAAAAGGGCTGCCAAATCACGAGAGATTTCCTTCTGCAGAATCTGACATTTCCGGGAAAAAAACATTTTGCCTTGATTTCAAATCAAAATTTGGGAGGAGTTTCGTCTTGGATCTCTCAAATCTGGATCTGTTAGATTTACACTAATCCAAACTACTTATCTCTAATACACACACACTGAATATGTGCATCATAATGTTATTATGTATTTATTTAGAATATTATTACAAAGTCTATTAACCTGAACAAGAATAAGAAAATAATTGTTTTATATCCATTGCTTAAACATTTAGGACCTGATTTACAGATCTGGTGGGAGTTAGGTGTGGACATAGGGCTACCTTAACTATCCGTGCAATGTACGCATGGACATTGCCACTACCCACCTCCCCCCGCCCTTTCCGTCTAATCTAAATACCTTCCCCATCCCAATTTCACCCCCGAGGTGGCATTATGTCACCTCTTTTTACCTAAAACTTGTACGTAGATTGTGTAAAGGACATAAGCGCATGCAGAGTAGGTCCTTACTAAAGATACACACCTAAGAAGCGACTGCTTCTTAGGTGTGAATCCGACCCTTAATAACCAGAATTTCACATCATGACAAGAGACAGCATTAACTCTTCTTCTGCACTGTACTGTTGCTAGACATCCTCTCTCACAACAGATGTATATTCTCAAATATACAAAGAAACATGTTTTTCTGATCACAGAGCCATCCATTTTAATTAGTGGCAAGCAACATGATTATTTGTAAAAGTAGTAAATCATATCAAAGGCCTTATGAATTAAACTTTTTTTTTTTTTTTTTTATGCTTGTTTTATGTGTAAACCTTAATGGAAGTTTCTATACTTTACTTGAGAGAGTAAGTAAAAGTAGTATCTAGAAAATCCACAGAGCAATTGTCATAAATCAAGTCCTAACTGTAAAATAAACATTCCTTCCCCCTCTCACCATGCATACATGATCTGAGGATCAAGATCCATTCTGGAAGTCTGCTGCAGATTCGTGCTGGAAGTGTGTAATGCACGTGTGGAAAATGTCCACATTATATCAGTCTGGATATTGGGCCTAATTCAGACTTAAGAAGGAGCTTGAAATTAAGGACCGTATTTACACATAAGTAAGTGTGCAATCTACGTGCAAGTATTTACGATTTAAATAACTGCGCATGCCCAAAACACAAAGATACGCACGTGAAACATAGCCGACTGATTCGCACAAACGGACCTCTGCCTTCCGACTGATGCACACAAGGGTACGAGACACTTAATGCAAATGAGCTCCACACGGTCTACTAATGTACAGTATAAACGTGCAAATGCGGTTACAAGTAGGATTGGCTTGCGAAGCAAAACATACGCATGGGAAAAGGTAAGGTAGCCCTCGAACACTCGTAAGTTGCAGAAGCCTGTCGTACCATGTGAAGGTCTATGCGTCCATATTATTATTATTAACGTTTATTTATAAGGCGCCACACAGTATCCGCAGCGCCGTACAGAGGCAATAGCAAAAACAATAGTTACATATACAATACAATAATTAACAGAGGGTAAAAAATACGAAGGAATACAATGCATGTATAAAGCAAAAATTAAATACAATATAAAAATATCAAAACAATATGTGAGGAAAATAAAGATGCTGGGTAAGTGTGTAGGAGCAGATGAATAAGGAGAGAGATAGACAGAAGAGAGAAAAAGGAGGGAAGAGATGATGACAGGGTAGAGTGATGATGATATGAGGAAGGAGGACCCTGTACATAAAAGATAACATGCTAAGTGAGAGAGGGTGAACAAACAGGAGACACAGTGGTGAAGATGGGGAGGACAAGTAAGCTTAGGTGGAGGAAGGGAAGGCTAGCCTGAAGAAGTGGGTTGTAAGGGAACTTTTGAAAGATTGGAGTGTGCTGGATTGCCTGATAGGATGTGGTAGGTTGTTCCAATGGAGAGGGAGACGTCTTGGATGTGGGAGTGAGAAGTAGTTATCAGGTTGGAGTTGAGGTGGCAGTAACCAGCAGAGCAGAGTGGACGGGAGGGAGTGTGGATGGAGATAAGGGAGGAGAGATAGGGAGCGGTGTAGGAGGAGAGAGACTTGAAAGTTGTGGTAAGGAGCTTAAAGAGAATTCTGAAAGGGACAGGAAGCCAGTAGAGAGATTGACAGAGAGGGAAGGTGGAGGCAGTGCGTTGGGAGAGGAAGATGAGTCTGGCTGCAGCATTTAGTATAGATTGTAGGGGTGTGAGATGGACCGGAGGGAGGCCAGAGAGGACAATGTTGCAGTAGTCCAGAAGGGAGATAACAAGAGAGTGAATGAGCGTTTTAATGGCATCAGTTGTCCAGAAGGGTCTGATGCGAGCAATGTTGCAGAGATTAAAGCAGCAGGACAGTGAGAGGGTGCGGATGTGGGGGGTGAAGGAAAGAGAGGAGTCCAGGATGACGCAGCGGGCTTGGGTGGCGGAGGAGATGGTGGAATCACCAATAGTAATAGATATATTAGGGGTAGAGGGGATACGTGAAGGAGGATAGACTACAATTTCCGTTTTGTCCATGTTAAGCTTCAGAAAATGCTCGGACATCTATGAGGAGATGGCTGAGAGTCAATCTGACACTTTTGACAGAAGTTCGGGGAGAGGTCAGGGAAGGAGAGATAGAGTTGAGTGTCGTCGGCATAGAAGTGCTAGTGAAAGCCAAAGGAGCTGATGAGGTCACCCAGAGAGGAGGTGTAGAGTGAGAACAGAAGGGGACCAAGGACTGAGCCCTGGGGGACACCAACGGGAAGAGGAGTAGTAGGGGAGGAGGAGATAGGGGTTGCTACAGAGAAGGAGCGGTCCAAGAGATAGGAGGAGAACCAGGAGTGGACAGTACCAGAGAGGCTGAGGGAGCGAAGGGTGTGGAGCAGGAGAGGGTGATCAACGGTATCAAAGGCTGCCGATAGATCCAGGAGGATGAGCAGGGAGAAGTGGCCCTTTGATTTGGCATTAGTCATTGCAGGTTCAGTGGAGTTCAGGAGGTGGAACCCAGATTGGAGAGGGTCCAGTAAAGTGGTCAGCAAGGTAGGCGATAAGATGCTTGTAAACAAGCTATTCAAGCAGCTTGGAGGCGAGGGGCTGAAGAGAGATAGGTCGGTAGTTGAAGGGTGAAGTGGGGTCAAGGTTAGGTTTTTTAAGGATGGGGGAGACAAGAGCATGTTTAAAGGGGGAGGGGATGAAGCCAGAGGAGAGGAATAAGTTGAAGAGCTGGGCAAGATGAGAGCAGGTGGAGAGAGAGAGAGATCGGAGAAGATTAGAGGGGATGGGATCAAGTGGGCACGTTGACTGAGGGGATGACAAAAGAAGTGAGTGGATTTCTTCAGCTGAGGTAGGGATGAAGGTAGACATTTGTGGGTGACTAGGGAGGGGAAGAGAGGGTGGAGATTGAGAGGAGAGGAGAGTATGAACTTGTGGAGAAAGTTTGCAAGGGAATGGGACTTCCTCCAGAGGCATTCCGCAGCACGGGAGCATTTCTTTAGAAACCAAGTGAGAGGAGAGTGCCAGGATTGTGGATTGTTGCGGCGAAGGGAGACAGAGGAGGGAGGGCAGGTAGCATCAACGGCAGAGGAGAGGGCATTATTGTACAGAGAGGTGGTTAGATTGGGGCAGGACGAGGAGGGGATCAAAGGATGTGGTGAAAGCCGCAACATCAAGGGAACTGAGGTTTTTTCAGGAAAGAATACGTTTGGGTAATGGGGAAGGAGAGGTGCAGGAAGAGAGGGAGAAGAAGATAAGATGATGATCAGAGAGGGGGAAGGGAGAGATGGAGAAGTCAGACAGGGAGCATGAGCACATCACACACTGCATATCAGCTGCTACGTAATTTAAATCAATGCAAATGTGTGTTTAATTAACACACATAAGGCTCACCTACTTAAAGCTGTAGTTTGATACTTTATAAATACAAGACTGACAGTCGTGTCAAGGTAGCCTATTTTCCACTTATTTCTCTATTTTTCAAATATAGGAATAATGGGGTAGATCCAGAACTCTGCTTGCAATCAGTTTACTCGCGTAGCGTATTTATGCGTGCATACTTTCTATACACTCCCCTAGGCACACCCCTTGAACGATTCGCATGATTCAAGGGTCTTTCCTAGTTCTGCGTATGGCATACTTACACACGGAAAGCACGAACGACTGTGTGAGTGTGGTTAGCTGCCGCTGCTATCCTTGCATTGCACTTGCGTATATTTAGGATGCATATTTTTAGGCAAGCACGCAATTTCAATCCTAAGTGTGAATCAGGTCCTAAAAGAGGAAAGTTACTCCTGGGCTAAACCATGTTGATTTCAGGGGGAGTCAAGTTAACTGTATTCTTTACATGGTTTTGCCCTCTCTTAATTTTAAGCTCCTTCTTAAATCTGAATCAGACCCATTGTTCCTTTTATTAATAGTTATTAATTATTATTATTATTATTATTAGAAACACTAAGTTTGCTGATTGAAATGAAACCATTTATTAAAATTTGTACTGCCTGTTCGTTTTTTTCACGGGTTGAACGACAGCCCAGACGGTGCAGGGATCACTCCTAGTGATCTTCAGATGCAGATCTCCTGAATAGCAGAGGTAAGTCAGAGATCTCTTCCTATGCTATATAGAAGGAGGTCTCTGGTTTACAGCTACTGTCCAGGAGTCGCACACCAGACCTTAAAGAGCTGCATGCAGCTCGAGAGCTGCGGGTTGGCCACCCTTGTGTTACACTCACAGTCAGGCCTGGTGACAAGGGGGAGACAAGGGGGACAGCTGGGACTCCTGCAATATTAAAGGAGGGATGGGGCCACCAAATACATAAGTGTACCGGGCCCCAAGATTTCTGTTTCCAGGCACAAGCTATATCTGTCTGTAGCTACCTGCATAGGATTCACCGCTTTTATTTTTTTGTGTGAAAAAAATGAAATCCATTATGGAGCAGTATACAAAGAAGAGCTTCCCAGTAAGAGTGCTGGTACTGCTAATATGATTTCTTTTTCAACATGTACTAAAAAAAAAAAGCCCAAGAATTATAAGAAGAGGTAAGAAAGTGGACTTCAAAAAGAAATTTTAAGTATACATCATCTAAAACCTCACCACAAACTATGAGTGGAAAAGTTAGTGCGGACGAATTGCCAACATACCATACACCACATGCAGTGGCGAGGAAGGTTCAGACCATGGCTTGTATTTACATATGCAGTTCCTGCTAGCACAGTTACATGCACTAGAATCCTTAGTGCAAACCATTGACAAACATAGGCATATATGTTCTTCCACATCTAAAGCAGACAAATCTGCCCAAAATGAAAACCAAGACCCAAGAAGAGATCATAGGTTCAAAAAACAAATGAGATTCATAAACAGAGTTAATGCGTTTCCAGGAATGTGGGGCCTGATCCAGACCTACGATGTAGCACTGAGCGTACTAGCACTCAGTGTTACATCGTGGGACTCCCCCTGACACTCCCCCTGCCCCATTGTATTTACACTCCCTTACGCTGGCTGAAGGCTACCCTAACTTCAGCCAGCGTAAGGGAGTGTAAATACGCTGGGATGGCGGCGTTAGTACGATAACGCCACCCTCCCCCCACCTATCTGCTCTAACTGCAATGTAGTAACGCTGGGGAACGGGGCGTTACTACACTGCTGCTACGGATGCCCGATCATCTGCCCGGCGCATGCGCAGATCGTCTTTTTAGATGATCTTACGTTGCTGCCCGGCGTATTAACACCGGGCAGCAAAGTTCAGGATCGGGGCCGATGTATGTAAGTCAGACATTGTGATTCAGATACTGCACTCTTGAGGCTTGTTGTGGAACTCGGAAATGTGCAACAGGATTAGGGATATCATTGTGGATCTAATAGTAACGAAATTGGTAATGATGATGGTGTTGTATCATTACAAGTTGATAATACGGAGGATGATGTGGCTTTTGTGTGAAAATATTTTTCCTCAAATACTGCCAATAGAGGCAAGAATGTTAAACATCTGGGTATTTCCTCTATTACATAATTTGCAGCAAGTTCATGCTGAAGTTCAAGTCTTTATCCAAATCTATAAAATCATCTTGTCACAACAAGCAGTCTAACATCAGCTGCCAGGACCATGGATAGATCCTAGCACATGCAGTCTCCAATGGTAACACCATCATCATCATCATCATCATCCTCTTTCTGCTTATTAGCAATGGTGGATAGTTTTTAATTGTTTTTAAGTTGATATTGATTTTCTCCCGGAAGTGTATTCTTCTGTGGGAGTCTAAACATATTAAGCACTGCAGCCACAGAAATATCATTGTCGCTGAAGTGATTGGTTTGTAAAACAGTGCATTTCCATTATAAGGGTGTGAGGGCTCAAGAACAATTTCTTTCACCACTTTTCATTATGGACTTTGCCTACTTTGCTGTATTGGTATAACTACTATTAACCTGTTACTTCACCTTCAATCTCTTGTCATGGTCTAAGTTCAGGGATTTTCAAGTTGATAATCAAGTCTTCTATTAAAACATGGTCTATTTGTTTTCATCTTTTTTTGAACATTGAAAACAGCTTTAACTTGAAGTAACTTCTATAGTCTATTGTCATTGCCAGAGGCCTGGGATTTGGAGGTTGATAACATTAGTTCAAGATTGAAATATGTGGTGTCTGCGCTGGGCATTCGTATTTATAAAGTACCTCTCTTTTCAATATGTCTTCCAATGTCAGTAAATAGTTCACTTCCTTCATATAGTACTCCAAGGAATGTTCCCAAAGTCCTCCTAGTTCATCTCCTCCTTTGCCTCCTTCTTTTATCAGTGTGTTACTTTCTTCTCCTTTTTCCTGGTTTCCTCCGTGTTATGTCCCAGAAGAGAAAAAAGAAAAGGACCCTAGTGCAACATTGCTGGTTATAGGGTATATATACAGTTTCCAGAATACTACTCACATTATCGTTTCTTGTCAAGAATGTTTATCAAAATTTATTTTCCTGATTCCTATTCCAATCTACACACCTTATCTGGAATTTTCCTCAAAGAACAGGAAAGGAAAGACAAACATCCTAGTGCAGCGCAACCACAGTAGGTGAGTATGACACTAAGTACAAATCCCTACTTACACTTCCTGTGTCTTGAAAGAAAGCATATAATGTGATTCTTTTTCTTTTTAGGGTCATCACACCATGGACATAGGGAAAAACTCCAGACTCCTCCCCAAATCCTTTTCTCATGTATTCTCCAAAGTGCAAAGAAATCTTGTTCCTAAAGGAAAGGATTTGAGTCTGGAGTTTTTCCCTATGTCCATGGTGAGAAGGCCATAAAAAGAAAAAGAACCCCAGGCCTGAAGACAGGGGAAAGGCTGTGGGCTTTAGAGGGGGCCCCCACGGTGATTCATCACCACACCACCAGTGACCAGCCCAGACAGTCCACTACTACTGTGTTTCCCCGATAATAAGACCTACCCCGATAATAAGACCTACCCTTACTTCTGCAGAACGGTCCAAAATAAGCCCTACCCCGAAAACAAGACCCAGCTAAATCATTTTGTCTGGTCCCTGTGCTACACTACAATGCCCCCAGCTCCACTCCCCCACCCATGAAATGGATGTCGCTGTTAAAGCTGAAGCGTCTCACTCTCTCACAGTGAGAGCGCACCCTCCCCTCATTTTCTGTGCGTGCCAGCGCCATTTACAGCAGCGCCGCGGAGGAGAGTACAGAAAAAGTGGAAAGTGAAAAAAAAAAAAACCAGTAAGTAAAGTATTGTAAAGCAGGACTGAGGGGCATGATGGGGATAAAAGCAGGACTGAGGGCCATGATGGGGATAAAAGCAGGACTGAGGGCCATGATGGGGATAAAATCAGGACTGAGGGGCATGATGGGGATAAAAGCAGGACTGAGGGGCATGATGGGGATAAAAGCAGGACTGAGGGGCATGATGGGGATAAACGCAGGACTGAGGGGACTAAAATAAGACCTCCCCGAAAAAAAGCCCTATGATGTTTTTTGGACTAAAAAAAAAATAAGACAGTGTCTTATTATCAGGGAAACATGGTATGTATAGCAGCCCGGCCCCTGTCTCGCTTACATCTGATCTGTGGTTGCTGTCTGTCAAATCAAATGACAGGCAGCATAATAAAATCCAATAAATAAGCGCCTTCCCATCAAATATTCCCCTCCTCTTCATCCCCGACCCCTCCCATCCCTCCCCTCCCCTCCCATGATCTCTCTTACCAGGCTTCCATTCCCAGTAGTGCAGTGCGCGTGGGCATAACGTCATGATGTCGGGTACGCTGCTGCAAAGTGTGTCCACTGTCTTTGACTTTCCACCCTTTCACATGCTCCTTTTCTGTCTTTAAGACATAGGAGGAGCATGTGCAATGAAAGAAGATAAGGTGTAAAGCTAAAGACATAACAAGAGGAGCATGTGCATTGTAATTACGCAGGTGGCAGTGTGCAGAGTAGAGCTCAGTGGAAGTGAACGACCAGCAATCTATCAGCAACATTCCTATATGGTTAAATGAATATATACATATTATTTTCTTTATAGGTATTATTGGCATTGACACACAGTGAGGCCCTTCTCACGCTACTCTGTATAGATTCACAAGAAGAGGGAGGTAGGTACTTACCTGCGCTGCTCCAATGGGGGCTGATTACAAATGAGAGCGAGTTGGGCTGCTACGGTCACTTTAAAAGGGACCTTGAGGGGTAAGTGTTGGAGATGCCTCTGGGGTCTCCTACCCTCCTGTGGGGGAGGGGTAAATGATGTGGTAATGTAGAATAAATACCCCGCACCTAAATGGATATAAATGAATATAAATATATCATCAAATGGTAAAATAGACAGTTAAATTTTATTCATACAAGAAAATTTTCAATCAATCAGAGAGTTCACACAACCTCCACAGAACAAATAGAAAACAAGATTGTCCTTAATGTGCCCACTGTGTGGCATCCGTTACTTGCGTTCGTGATCTGGTGATGCAGGGGTTAATGGGGTTTAGGAATTCCTCTGCTTGCGGTTTCAGTCTGGTGATACAAGGGTTAGAGTTTGGGGAGTGAAAGATTCAGTGGCTTAGTAGTGGCTACTGTTTCAGTTGAAGCCCATTAATATTATGTAATGATACAATGTACCTTACAGATTCCTCGGGCCAGTCTTTGTTCCGGTACTTCTCTGCAAGCTTTGCAGACGGACCTCGATGCGAGTGGCTGACAGGTGCGATGGCGCTGTGATGGCGTGCACTCCATTACAGGCGCTGTAGGGTAGAGCGATGCCTTCTTTGTCCTTTGATGTTGTACTCCGTGCCGTTCTCTTTCGGGTCTCAGTACCATGGGTTTGGAGATCTCCTAGGTTCAGGCGTGAGACCTACACGTTTCGCCCGTGAAGGGCTTCGTCAGGGCATAAATGTCTGCGGTACTGGCCTTAGGGAGGGGGAGTAGGACTCATATAGGGCACGCTTTTGGCTGATTGGACTCCAGGAGGCACGTGGTGTTATGGAGAACGTGACGGTCCAATTTGTGCAGAGATAGCTGTTTTGCTGTTATCTTAGAAAAGGTGTTCTAGGGGTTTCCAGAGGGAGCATTTGTAGTTCCTAATAGGATATGTCTTATAGATGTTTATTCCTAGGACACAGTCCATGGAGGAGTAAACGTGGGTAGGTTGTCATAGTGATTCTAGTAAACAAAAAACAATAAACAGAGAGGACTCTCCCTTATACACTCCTCAATAGTTTAAAGTATCTCACATGTAAGCTTGTCCTTACTGTAAAAATCCTTTTCTTCCTATTACATAATATGTGTATAATAACAATACACATAAAAATTTGCACGCAATGTGACCCAATGGTAGCGCACGCAATGTAATTCAAAAGATGCGTACGTGGCAATTTAACAATATAGTATACGTGGCAATAAGGAAAGTGAATACAGATGCAGGTTGTGTTCCAAAAATATTTGCAACCGTTTTACTCCAAGAAAACAATCAAACACATATTACAATAGCCAAAAATACATTAGATTCTCACCAGTGAATTCAGGGATCAGATCTGTCCACTCTCAAGGCTTCAATCCAGAACTCCTCTGACTACCTGTTTCTAA
>WWET01002213.1:30532-44282 GCA_011038615.1 Limnodynastes dumerilii
TTGAGAGGTGATGTTTCCTATCCCAAGTCTAAATAACAGTGTGATAGTAAAGCTGGTCAGTATCTGTGTGCAGTAAGCAATTCAAAGATATATCCCTGCATGCAAAGAATACAATTACCTTGACTCCCCCTGCAATCAACATTGTTTAGCCCAGGAGTAACTAACTTCAAGCACTTATTTTAGTCTATATCCAGCCCAATATTTTTAATAGTTTCATATTTTCCTGCACTTTAAAGTTTCCTTAACTTTAGAGCATAAACACAACAACTGAAGCTTCCGATCTATTGTTAACCCTATCACACACATTACACACTCCGGCACTAGTAGAGTGGATCTGGAGACGTAGCAGCAGAGAGGTCGCTGCTTTGTGCCTGTATGCCACGTGACGTTATTTACGTCCCGTCCAGATGTCCCGTTTTCCACATGTGGAGTGAATGCACCAAACCGTCCATCACAGCGCCCAAGTACCATTCATGCTCCGTTCTAGATCAGTGCCATTTACCAGATCTCCATCCTCCTCACGTTTCCACGTTTCCATTTTACTTCCGTGTGTATTCAGTATTTGGGATTTTAGGATCCATTTACTTCAATCATCAGTTCATTACCTACATTGTTACAGATATGTGTGACAAAGATCCTTTCCTTTATTAGATACAGATGAATGCTGCATATTACTCGCGTCTTGCTTTGATCCTCATTATTACAGCATGAACTCTGTCTCTCTCTCTTATTACAGCTCTCCAGTCACACACACTGATATCCTAACCCCAGGTAAGGAGGACGGTTTACACATGACTTCATCTGGGTGCTGTAGATGGGATATGAGCACAGGCTGTGTGTATTGCAGAGTGCACATCACCATAGAGAAGGTGCACTATGGAGGGGCGCTGTGTCTTGTCATTTCCCATCTATAGCGTCACATTATTATATGTGTATTGTATATACAGCAGGAGATGGCTCTTTTCACCTCCATGTTTTATTTTCTTCATTGTTATTTGCAGACAGAGGACACATTGCCGACCAAACACCAGCACTGCCACGGGTGACATTACTTGTCTCTACTTATGTAAAAAATCCTCCTTTGCTTCTCCTCCTTCTTCCTTCTCCTCCTCTTGCTCCTCCTCCTCTTGCTCCTCCTCTTGCTCCTCCTCTCCTTTCTTTTTCTCTTGTTCGCCTCCTCCTCCCTATGGACTGGATCAGACTTAATAATGGAATTCTTACTATCTCTCTCATATCTCTCTATATATATTGATATTCTGCCTTACTGATGCTTTATGAAATGTTTTAGCTGAGCCCAGAGGCTTCTGACTTCACAATTGAAAACCTTATATATATAACGGACGAGGAGAGACTCTTCAATACTCAGCCGAACCAGGACATGGATACTAACAGCATTATACCGTAGATGATACAGACGGACATCATCCAGCATGTGATATAAATATAAGACTGAGACGTCACATAATAACTATTGCACAGGATCCCCAATCTTGCATCATATGGAAAATATGTACTGTACAATGGTCTGGAGAGACCAATATATACTATGCATGTATCCATAAAAATCAGAGCCTCTCTGTCTCTTATGCAAGTATCAGATGGACAGTTTTTTCATGTTTCCCTCATTTCCAGACCCAAGACCTTACAGTCATCAATGTATCAGGAGTAACCTACATGGTGTAGACGAATAGATTATTCACAGACCTGAAGATATTGTAAAATAGCAGAAACATGGAAACTCTAGTATGTCTAGCTGTTAAAATTACATTGACTCTAAACATTATTTTACCATCAATTTAGTGTAAGATTTATGATATTCTTATATTTATCCTAAGCATGTTTACACTGTTCCACTGTGTTACCTCAACCATCTCAGATGGGGGACTATTCCAGTTATCAACCACCCTATCAGTGAAATAATTTTTCCGTACATTTCTTTATAAACATGAGCATGTTCTAATACACCTCTTTCTTTGAATGATGCCCCCTCCTGTGCCTGTTTACATCCCTTAATGTATTTGAAGCTGTTATCAAATCCCCCTGTCCATTTTCTGCTTCAAGGTCTACATGTTTACTTCCTCTAGTCTTTCTTTGTGTGTTGTGTGACACAGGCCATGCACCATTTTAGTTGCTCTTCTCTGCTCCAAGCGATACATGTTTCTTCCTCTAATCTTTTTTTGTATGTTGTGTGGCACAGGCCATGCACCATTTTGGTTGCTCTTCTCTGCTCCAAGCTATACATGTTACTTCCTCTAGTCTGTCTCTGTATGGTGTGTAACACAGACCATGCAGCATTTTAGTTGCTCTTCTCTGCTCCAACCTATACATGTTTCCTCCTCTAGTCTCTCTTTGCATGTTGTGTAACACAGCAATGCACCATTTAAAAAAAAGAGAGAGCGAAAGGTAAGAGCGCTCACTAGGACCTATAATGTTATAAAGCAGCCATAATAAACCAAGGAATACTACTAAATTCCTCACAGTAGACAGGAAACCAAAAACTGTAGGTGAGGTGTAAAAGGCGCCGAGGGGGAGGGGGGGGAGTAGGATCAATTCAAATATAAATACAGCAAGAATTATATAAAATGTGTACATTAATTATAAAGTGAAAAAGTGCTTATGGTGAGGACGGGGTGTGGGATAACAATGGTGGGTGAGAGTTAATAAAAACCAGAAATAATCTTAAACAACTAGTGATCTAAAATGACTAAAATATTACTACTAAAAACGGGCTTAGAACCTTCCTAGCAGGATACTTACTTAATAGAAGACCCTGAGAGTAGCTCTTCACTGCCATTGTTTCTGGTGCTGCCAGCGATGAGTTGTTCAGACTCTGTGGTTTCAGATGTGAAATCATGTGAAATAACAGGTCCTATATGGCAGTACTGATAGTAGCAATGAATGACACAATTGCCTATGTCTATCTATACATTTATATACCTAAAAAACGTTATAATATGTGTATTATCCCATAATGAATGTCATAACATTGATAATACTGATAATATTCATATCACATATCACATATGTGCAAGTAGAGTGCGCTCACATTACACTGCCCTTTACTGTACAGCCCTTCCACGTTCAGGACCCCATCTTCTGTGTCTGCTTGTGGAAGGGCCATGTACGGAATGCAGGATCTTACTTAAGGGTTTAGCCAATCCCTTACTGTATAATCTGCATGTGCTCCCTTACCCACCATGCGTATCTCCTGTGCAGCCCCCTGACTGAGATATACTTAAGCATCGAAACGCCATCAGTCGGCCACATTTTGATGCATAAGTTCATGTTCTTTGCATGTGCAGAATGTGCACACAGCCGCCTTACACACCATGGGCCTGATCCCGACCTACGCCGCCCGCTGTAGTTACGGCGGGTGGATGCGTGAGGTCGTCATTTTTGCCGATCTGCACATGCGCCGGGCAGATGTTGCCTGGTGTTATCATTGTTTATCTGTGTGCAGGATAGGGCGGTGTGTGCAGGATAGGGCGGTGTGTGCAGGCTAGGGCGGTGTGTGCAGGATAGGGCGGTGTGTGCAGGATAGGGCGGTGTGTGCAGGATAGGGCGGTGTGTGCAGGATAGGGCGGTGTGTGCAGGATGAAGGGGCGGGCAGCTCCGTAGCTACGCTGTAGTTACGGAAGCTAGTCGGGGGAGGGGGGGAAATTAGCTTAGAGGGGCAGGGATAGAGGCATTATGCTCCTGTGCCCGGCGTAATTACACTTGGTTACGCCGGATGAAGTTAGGGTAGCCTCCAGTGCGTAACAGTGTGCAAATATGCCCGCCACAGGGGGAGTGTCGGGGGGAGTGCATGCTGATAGGCTGTGCGTTAGTATGCACAGTGCATTGGTGCATCCGGCCTGATCTAGACCTAAGATCATTTTACTTACGCATGTGTACCTAAATTACGCGCTACTAAGTGTAATACACTCCCCCTGGCACTCCCCTCTCACGCACATAACTTAGCTGGTTTATGTGTTCAGAACCTGCCTTAACTTTTCCGTGCGTAACTCTGTGCGTGCGTATGGCCTTTGTCATACGTAAGCGTCTAACTCCGCCCATACATTTGCATGCCGCCCTCCTCCCACAATGGCCCAGATCCAGAACAACGCTTGTGTGCGAATTTACACGTGGTGGAGACATAAAATCGCGTTTTGGTAAGTACTGCGCATGTGCACCATAGAAAATACACACTCCGTAACGTAGCGTAAATGTGAACGTATGGGCCATTCACGTATGTGTCACGTAAATCATTACGTGTGGGCGTGCCAATTTTAAGTTTCACAAAAATACGTCTGACATATGTTATATAGGCGGGGTGGGGTGGGGCTTTATGTTCATGTGGCCGGTGTAATTACATACTGTTATGCCGGATGAAGTTAGGGTAGCCTTCAGTGCATAACAGTGTGCAAATATGCCCGCCACAGGGGGAGTGTCGGGGGGAATGCATGCTGATACGCTGTGCGTTAGTATGCACAGTGCATCGGTGCATCCGGCCTGATCTAGACCTAAGATCATTTTACCTAAGTTACGCGCTACTAAGTGTAATACCCTCCCCCTGGCACTCCCCTCTCACGCACATAACCTAGCTGGTTTATGTGTTCAGAACCTGCCTTAACTTTTCCGTGCGTAATTCTGTGCGTACGTATCGCCTTTGTCATACGTAAGTGCCTAACTCCGCCCATACATTTGCATGCCGCCCTCCTCCCACAATGTCCCAGATCCAGAACAATGCTTGTGAGCGAATTTACACATGGCGGAGACGTAAAATTGCGTTTTGGTAAGTACTGCGCATGCGCACCATAGAAAATACACACCGTAACGTAGCGTAAATGTGAATGTATAGACCATTCACGTATGTGTCACGTAAATCCTTTCGTGTGGGCGTGCCAATTTTACGTTTCACAAAAATACGTCTGAAATAGGCGATGTAGGAAGGAGTTTGTATTTAAAGTGTACAGTATGGGCGTGCTTAGCTGCGTAAATACATGTTTCACATACGTACGTGTGCGGATCACTGCGGTTACGTTGCCAAAAGTTAAGGTAGGGTTTGGAAAGCGGATCTTGGACAAAATACGTATGTTCAAGGGGTGTAACAAGCGGAGTGTATAGAAGGTACGCACGTGTAAATACGCTACGTGAGGAAACGTATTGCAAACGTAGTTCTGGATCTACCCCAATGTCTATTTTTGACTTGCGTAGGGATGTCACACCCATTCATACAGAGTTTTGATGCGTTATATCGGCCACACGTGTGTGCAGTGCGTTCCCACAGCCGGTTTACACAAAAATGATTCATTCTGCTCTAATCCTTTAAAAGTAAATCTGTTTTACATTTCTGTCAATGAAGGAACTCTCCTTAGTACAATATGATGTTTATGATTGGTTGAATAGTGTTCGCCATTAGTGGTTTTATTTTCCCACTTTTGGGAGACTGTTTCTTTTTGTTTTGCATACAGAACTCCATGGTCGCAGCTATGTGACTGAATTCATTGATAGATATTGTTATTAGTGCGGGTCTTTCTGTATATCGCACAGATTTGATGAAGCTAGAATGATATGAATCAGTAACTTTAATCTGTGGCTTAAGAATTTGTGTCATGAGAAAAGATTTGGTTTACATAACATAACATAGCCAACCCATGTGGAAAATCAGTGGCAGCTTATGCTGAGAGTCTGAGAGATGGTGTTCAACAGCAGCCTCTAGGGGCAGGTAGTAGAAATGACCACAATAGATATAACTGGCCCAGGTCTGCTCCTAAAAGGAAAACAGGATACAGCAATTCAGGATGTAACAGTCTGTAAGTCTGCACATGAGCCCCTGTCACTCCCCTCTTTCATTCAGAAATTAAATTCTTTGCACAGATCTGTGTCCATCCAAACGCTGGGTTATGATTTGGGTTAGGCTGCGGGAAAGGGAGGTTTAAGGTTAGGCTAATAGAAGAGAAAGATTAGGGATAAGCTCAAGGAGATGCAGGGTTAAGTTTAAGCTAAAAAAGTGGAAAGGTTAGGGTTAGGCTAAGGGATATGGAGGGTCAAGGTTAGGCTAATAGGGAAGGGTTAAAGTGAGGATTAGAGTATGGGTTAGGGGAAGATCTTATCTGTCGCTATTGCAGCACTCAGCACTCAGAACTTGACTTATTGCTAGATCCACATTGTCTTCTTTAAAGCAGCCGCTGCTCCAATGTTGGAACATGGTGTGTCAAAAACCAGAAAAACATTCCAGCAAACCACAATGAACTAAGATCAACTAAGATCAAAGGGAAAAGCACATTAAACATATATAGAAATGACCGCTTCAAAAATTAACCCAGGTAATAGCAGGAAAAGGGACCATCATATAGTGATTTGGTGCAGGGAAAGGAAGGGGTTGTATATATAATACACATGATAAGGCAAGGGCCGTTGTCTTCAAATGCGGGGCCCGGGACCCAGCCGCAGGGCCCCGCTCCCTTGTGACGTCATTGGTAACATCACACAGGGGAGGGCACAGCAGACAAACTTTAAAAGCGGGCCTGTGAGCAGGTGACAATGGCATTGGCTATCTACTGAATAGCTCTGAGCAGCAAGTATCGATGGTAGGATACTGCGATACCTGCTGCTACAGAGCTAGGTAAGTATCGGTGAGACCCCATCAGGTCCGGGCTGTCCCCCCCTGATGGCGGCCCTAGACGAGGCACAGTGCCATTCATCCTTCTTGATATATATACAAAATAATATAAAATCAAGAAGATAATGACAAAGAAAAGAGAATAGGTGAAATAAAAACAAAAAATTGATTTAAGTCTGATCGCAGGCACATATAGTAACAGACATTCATGTACATGATCCTATAGTCTATGCATGTGAGGAAAGTACGCCTTCTTACCCACCGCCCTGCCATTGGAGACCATTGCTGCACTGAAATCATTATCGATTGTGCTCCATTCCAGTGAATATGTGTTTATAATGCAGAAAAATTAATGTTGAAGTCACAAGGTCATTTTTTGGCTCCAAAGGACAGACTGGTTGGCCACCCCTGACCTATAGGGATGCACTGGTTTTTGTTTTTGTTATTTAAATCAGTGCTCCTCAACCAGTGTGCCATGGCACACCAGTGTGCCACGGGATGTTGCCAAGTGTGCTGCGGTGCAATGCCTCCAACAGGAGAAAAAGCACTGGAAGACCTTGCAGATACATGAATGTGGAATACTGGAGAGCTAAAGACACACAATTGGTTATACTGGAGAGGCTGCAGACACATGAATGGGAACTACTAGGGAGGCTGGAGACACATGATGGGGGCTATTGGGGAGGTTGCAGACAGATGATTGGGGGCTAACATAGGTAAATTAGTTATAAGAAAAAAGTTATTATCTGCGATTTTTTTATTTATCAAATAAAAAATAATGAAATATCTGTGTATGTACTTTGTAATTCCTGCTTGTTTTTGTATATTTTGCTTTTGGTGTGCCGCAGAATTCTGGGAAGGGCTTAGGTGTGCCGCGGAATTCTGGGAAGGGCTTAGGTGTGCCGAGGGTGAGAAAAGGTGGAGGAGCACTGATTTAAATGTGCAGCATGAAATATTTCAGCGCCCCCTGCTGTCCTAGGATAATAAAACAGGAGCTGAATAATTGAATTTGTTTTTGAAAACTTCTAAGTTACTTGCCAATTTATATCTCTCTCAGTCATATTGTATTCAGTTACACCCTGATTATGGTGCCATGTTGGAAATGTTATGTGTATTATCCCTGTGTCTGGCTGTAAAATATGACTTAGAGAGAGTTAAATGGGCAAGTAATTCCATAGTACTACAATAGGTGGGCCTGCCTTCTTTAAATGCCAGGGCTGATTTATAGTCTAGTGATTTATTGCACCAGTATTTGACTTGGAAATCCCTGATCATTTCTCTAAGGTGGTCTGCCATGTGTATAAATGACATTGGAGTAGCTGTAGTCTTGCTCTATCTAACAATTACCCAATAGAATGTATACCCCAGTTTTCCGGATCTGAGATGGGTCGATGCCATGCTGCGCTGGAAATCTGAATTGTCTAAGAGTGGTAAGTGTGTAGTTATCTTGTATGTAAGCAATATTTATGTCTTGGTGTGTGCCACATTTTGTTTAATTATCTATATTTATTTTTCAATTAATAAGATAAAAAACATTCTATGAATCGCATTCTATGAACTGCATAGTTTCAAATAACTATGTAATAAGTGAAGGATGAATACAAGTCTCCACCTTAAGGCTGGGATAATTACTTGCAGTTATAACACTTGTATTATAACACATTGAGCAAAGTTTCAGAGGAGAGGAGAAGAAGCTTCAGTAGGGTAAGTTAGTAAATGGGAGGGGGGCACACCAAGGGGAGAGGGGGCACCAAGGGGATTAATATAAGGTGGACCTTCATTTTTACTATAATATATAGTAAAACATTTCTAATGCACAGCAATATATTGGAGATTTGTTCAATCAGATTTAAAAATTCAATAAACCACTTGCACATCTTTCAATTTGAAAACATTTTACATTAATTTAAAAAGCTGGTTTCAACTTATTTTCCATGTTTGAATGGAATAATGCTGGTTATTATTAAGCAAACGTTAGAATAGTAAAAATAACAGTAGCATTAATAGCAGGGCTTTACATGTTTGTATCAATGACATTTGTATTATCTGCACCATGCTCTCTCCATCTTTAAACGTTAAGGATCTTTTGGAAAAAGCATCTTCAAATTTAGGGCACTTAAAATCACTTTATTATACATTGAGTGTCACTGAATGAATGCTAACGATCCAGACCACTGTACATGTTCCATACATACCGAGGTCCCATAGTCCACACGTAAGAGGGAAGTAAACTCCCAGGTCACTTCCATGGACTTTGTAGCAGTAACAACACCATAGATAAACTGTGCATGCGCAGATGTTACAGTTAGGGTTACTTATGCATGAGGCTTGCGTTAATAGCCTATGACCTGTGACCCAGATCCTGAATTAAGTACGACAAGTCATTTGCGTAAGTCTCCTGTCTGGGAACATCTGTACATGCGCGCGCCAGATGTTCTACCTGCGTACAAAGTTATGTACGACAATAAGTCGTGTAAATGAGGGCAGGGGGGGGCGGGGTAGTCTAGACCTATTTGTAAAACTTAAGGTAGGAATCTGCACACGTAAAAGTTCAGATTTACTACTAACAGTGGGGAGTGCAGGGAGGCATGCACTCCCCACTACGAGTGCATAGCTACGGACCCCCACATGCACTTAGAGCGTGCGGGGGTCTGGATCAGGGCCTGTGACTCTTTTGTAGGACATGGAATGGACATGAGAGAATAGTGTCGCTGTCATGAGGACACGGGAAGACAGCCTTTGTGGGCGGTAAAAGTCTGTGTTTCTGCCAATCACCACTGATGCATTTAGAGGCATGGGACTGCACCCAGACATAAAAAGTAATTATGCATATTAGCCTCTGTATATGAGGCATCGATCATACTGTGTTCCGATGCGTAATTGTGTAGTCAATGTGTACACAGTATGAATGAACTTTGTTCCGTCCGAGCCCATTTGCGTGCAAATGGGCTGTGCTTCCCATCCGCCCGCTAAAGCGGGCGGGGGGAAGCATGTAAAGTGTACAGTGTGGGAGGGGGCTCCCACACTGCAGCGGATCAGCGGTCGTACGGACCGCTGATCCGCCCGTCGCAGTTAATGCAGGCTTATGGCAGCGTAATCTGCCATAAAGCCCGCACGACAGAGGGGAGTGACAGGGGGTGTGCACTCCCCTCTGTCTCGCGTAATTTCAGACCCCCGCGCGCACGCAAAGCACGCGGGGGTCTGGATCCGGCCCTCAATCATCAATTAACCAAAAAATTTATATAAGTCAGCATGAGTAAAGTTAATAATTCCTATAAGTTTATAGGAGGATCTTGCACAATTTCTTTAACAAGGTACCATGAGGTGGTATGAAACGTGACATGGATTTTTCGTTTAGATGGGAAAGAAAGTATATCAATATATCTTTCCCACGTAGAGAAAAACGTCTCCACACTAAATGCCTTAACTAAAGAGGCCTCTAAAAAATATTGGTGGGTGTCATTAGGCTTAACCAAACTTGCAAAATTGTTTTACGGGCTGCAACATAACATTTTCTAGAGACAACTGAAGATGCTTAGAAACCAGGTTCTGACTGGAAATAAAACTATTGATTATTAGGTGTTACATTTGTTTACCTGAAGATGCATTTTAAATAAATCTAGTTATCATGGTTTCCTCTCATTATTCAAATTATTCATAAATAAACACATTTGTTTTGGAGTGTTTCTAAGCTGAGAACATTGACAAATCTAATATTCTATCCACTACAGTACAATATATAATCTTATGTTGCCACAGACATGATTGGTAACACAATGGTAACAACGAAAGATAGACCTATTAATAGCTGATATTTCTTAAATAATAAAATATTAATATAATTAAAATATTCACAACTTTTACAACACACAGGAAATATCTGTAAACAAAAAGTAACATGTTAAAAACTAACTTTTTTTTCATCTAATATGAAAATACAAAAAACATTCTAGCATTCTATGGATATTGTGTATGATTTACTGAAATTTGTATGTTTCCATATGTTTAAGTACATGACATTAATATAAATTTAAAGTTCCTGCAAATAACATCAATTACATTTTTTTCTCTAGAACTTGTCTTTTACTGTTAATTTCAGTTTTTTGTAGAATGTTGTGGCATTTAGGAAAAAATATACAGCTTAATATGCTGATATCTGATGCCAATATTGCAAAAATCTCTACAGAGACCATTTGTTTTCCCTTACTGCTGAGATAGGCAGGTATGGCACAGACCCAAACACTGCAGAACACCAACATGCTAAAGGTGATGTATTTGGCTTCATTAAAGATGTCTGGTAATGTCCTTACCATGAAAGCCAGACAAAAACTTACAGCAGCCAGAAGCCCCATATAACCCAACATGATATAAAAGGCAAGGATAGAGCCCTTGTTACATTGTATGATGACCATTCCAGGATAAGATCCTCTGTCATACTCTTTAAAGGGAGGTGAAAGTGATAACCAAATGGCTCCAGTGAGTACTTGAACAGATGAGCAGATTAACACTAAAGAATATGGCAATCTAATGCCCAGAAATTTTTTCCAGGAGCTACCAGGTCTGGTGGCTTTGAAAGCGATGCAAACCACTATGGTCTTGGCCAATATAGAAGACAAAGCCACAGTAAAAATGATTTCAAAGAATATGTGGCGTAGTATGCAGGTGATAATCTCTGGATGACCGATGAACAGAAATACACAGAGTAGGCTCAGCAAGAGGCAGATGAGAAGGATAAAGCTCAGATTTCTGTTATTAGCTTTTACTATGGATGTGTCCCGGAATGAAACAAATATTGTGATTATAAAAATAGTTATGCTACAAAATAGTACTGATATTACACAAAATATTATCGCCATTGTATCACTATATGAGAAATATTCCCATATTTTAGCTAAACACTTGTCTTTCTCCTCATTTGGCCATTCATTCTCCAGACATTTTTGGCAGTTATCACTATCTGAAAATGGAAAACATGTTATTATGATGCGTTATACTGCCTCATTGTCCCATGTCAGTAAGATTGATATTTTTGTCATTAAAGAAGTAATTGAGATAAAATAAATAGTTTCCTGGGAGCAAAACGTTTTATCAAATGGAACATTCACATAATTTAGCTTTTTCTTTTTATCAGAAAATATTTCCCTATATTATGATCCTTTACAATTATCGAGTTAATACATAGGATGCCATAGGAAGCCAGTATTTTTAATGTAGGTGGTCATGTACACATTACTCAACTTCATAACATCCAGTAATACTCCTGTGCAATACCCAGTGTCCTTAGCCTATACAGTCACTACAGAAATGTTGCACATTATAATGGCAGTCACAGAGGTTTGATGCATTAGCAGAAGAGCAACTAAACTAAACGGAAGAGAAAACTGACCTCAAACAAGGCCTAGAGACAGGAAAACTAAAAGTGAAGAGAGAATCAATCAAATTATGTGTATCCTAGAATATGTATTGCATGGAATTTCATTTTAGGATGAACAATCTCTCAAAGGCTTCTCAGAGAACAATAAAGGCTCCAACCATCAAGATCATCTAAGTGTAAACCTTCGCTGTCCAATTAATGGGATGTAGAACAGGAAACGTTGAAATGACCCAGAGTGGAATCTAGACACAACCACCCTTACCTATCATTTAAAAATGCTGGTTATAGCTATCTGTTGCTTCTTATAAACCAAAATCCTGAATTTTTTCAGAAAGCAGAAATATGTAATTTGTAATATTTTATATTGTTAACAGTTGTTGCTTGTCAGGAAGAAAACTGGATTGATACCACGGAGGGTAAATGTAGAAATGCCAGTTGATTCTTATTGCTAAAAATTATAAGATCAGTGTCTATGTATGTAGACTGTTTGCAACCCTGTGCAGCTCACAATATTCACAAAAGAAAAAAAGAGAGGAACATGCATGAAGCAAAGGCCAGAGTTTTTAGATAATTGTCACAATATTATAATAATAAGATATGATTACCAGCGCTTCCCTTTAGCAGCTGTCATAAAACTCTATAAAGAAAAAGTTCCACTTTTTCCTTTTTATGTAAGAGGTAGAAAAATCTCAAATGGGATCATTCAACTCAAAACATACAATATGCAAATAAGAAAAAAGAGATATGACTGCGCTTAATATAGTATAACAGTACAAATGCAAGTATAAAATATGAAAATGTCCAACCAATTCTCTCAATTTCCAAAATAGTGTTATATGTGTAATTTATTTGCGTGGTGGATAGTAACTGGTGTGGCTTACAACATGACACAGAAAGAGACAGATATGAAATGGGTGTGAATATGGCTTTCACAAGAGGATTAAGAGGATTGAGATCTGACCTGGGGGATTGGTGACTGGGTCTTATAACATTTTATAAAGAGTAATGACCCCAATTGCTGGGCCTGATGGTGAGCAGACATCTTAACAATGATCTATAAGAAATGTACCAGACACATTGGAGATCTCTCCTTCTGAACACGGGACACAGTCATAGCAGCAGGTGTGAAACCCTTTCTGCAGAGCTTTTCTGCTCCCTGGAGCACAGATGGGAGAACACACAGCATGTGGAACCTAGGAAATAACAACAAGCTTAGTGAGCAGTTGTGGCAGTCTACATTTATTTAATGTTTTCTGAGATTCTGAAAGAATGTGAAAACATCTACCATGTGATCAGTTTATAGTGTTTATGTGATAAAGAATTATTACTATTGATTGAATATTCACAATAAGCAGATGTACAGATATTTTTATTTTATATTCTACACGAGCTCTGGATATGAACACAAATGACTCTAAGAGAAAAAATATCTACAGATTATAAAATTCCTCAATGTGGAGTAGGGAGTAAGAGCTGAGTTGCAGGAAATATGGAAATGTGAGATAATATTATACGTATGTTATAAGTGTTTAAATTACATATAAATAGCCAGTACTGTGTGATATTATGTAATGTGTTTAATATCATTATTTATAAAAGTAAATGAGATTAAAGAGCAGTTATTCCTGTTTAGCAATCCTTATGCATAGACACTATAGGTTGCAGTGTATTTTACAGAAATGATGTTATAAGTTACTTGTTAATATAAATAGTATGGTGATTCCTATGGTCAGCAAAGATTTTTTTTCCTATTACATATGTTATATTTTATA
>WWET01002213.1:58843-73603 GCA_011038615.1 Limnodynastes dumerilii
TAGTCTTCCCATTCAAAAGTGGACCCTTCCCCTCTCTTTCTTTTGTGAATATTGAACAGAAATACTTGTTAAGATGATCTGCCATAGCCCTTTAACTCTCAATAAGAATTCCACTTTCCGTTTTGAGCCTTAAGATACCCTCCTTTGTTTTTTGCCTTTCATTTATATACCTAAAAAAGCTTTTGTCCCCTTTTTGTACCAAGTGGGCCAGTTTTTCTTCAGTTTGTGCCTTTGCTGCTCTGATAACCCTTTTAGCCTCCTTCTGCTTTGTAAAATACACCTCCCTGTAATCATTACTCTGAGATTGCTTATAATTCCGAAAGGTCATCGTTTCTGCTTTCACTATAGTTTCTACCTCTTTTGTAAACCACATTGGCTTTCTTTTTCTGGGTTTTTTCTATCCATTCTTATACAAAGGTCTGTTGCTGTTAATAATCCATTTTTTAAAATTTCCCCTCTGCTCCTGTAATCCTAAATTCTTCTTGTTGTTGTTCCATTTCAGGTCTTGTCGGTTTTTCTGGAATGGGACTTTGTTGGGAGGTTTCTGTTGTCAAATTGAAAGGTACGTTTGTAGCTTTTTTTATTGCTCAATTTAAAAAAAACAAAGAAACAAAAAAATTCTTTAAATTCATGTAACAGGTTCTTATTATGAGCAAGTTCATCTTGTGAGGGTTAAACAAGAAATGGAGCAGACCGATGACAAAGAGGACTGCTGACGTCAAGTGCACCTGTGTTATAAACCATAGTTTATTTTTACATTGTGTTTGTAAAAGTTATATTGCTTTAAAATTGTGCATACTATGGCAAAAAAAATGATTTTTAGCATTTTAGTTTTACAAAATAAACAAGAATTTTTATTTTTTAAAAATTCAGTATTGACTCCAAGAAGGTTTTGGTGAAAAGGCATTTTGGACGTTTGAAAACACAGAATGTGCTCATACACTGGAACAATGAATTCAACAAGAGCTGAGTTCTCTGCAAAAGTGAATGTGACATTTGTGCCAGTTTTAGTTTTAGATTGCTCCACAGACTCCTGTGACCCTGAAGCTCTCTGATCAACAATGATTGTATAGAAGGCCTGGAAAGTTTTCAAACTAAATGGGCACAAAACAAACAAAAAAACAACATTAAAATCTACTCTAAACATAGAAAGTGACGGCAGATAAGAGACACATGGCCCATATAAAGACTCACTCATAAACCCCTCTGTCACACAAAATGAATCAGGAAATACTACAACTAATGGATTAGAACTGAATAAGTCACATATAAGTATAGATACAAATTCTTTAAAGGTGCTTACAAGCAATCCAAGAGATATATATGTAGAAAAAGCAACAATAATTGATTCCAAAAATTTCTGCAAACACACTTTTGTCTTAATGAAGAAAACCTCAAAAAACTGCAAGCACTTTTGGGCAGATCCTGACCCCCACACACTTTACGTGCATGTGGGGGTCTGTAATTACGCAGCCATACTGGAGATTGCACGCCCCCTACATTCCTTGCTGTCGGTAGTAAATCTTGATACTTATGTGTCCAGATTCATACCTTAAGTTTTATGACTAGGTCCGAGGCCATACTGGGCTTCCCTTCTACTGAGCCCTCATTGACATGGAAATGCCCACCTGCCCCTTGATGTTTCGAGACAAGGGACTTAAGCAAATAACTTGCGTAAGTTCCCTGTTATACTTAGGTCAGGATCTGGCCCTTAATCAGGAAGTGACCTGCATTTAAACAGTGTCTGGGATGTGATCTCTCACAAATCTCAGCAAACACCATTGATTTTAATGCATTCACAGGTTATTTTAATGCAAACACTGGTGACTTTACAGAAAGCCATTCTTTTAACATAAAACCCACTATTTCTATACAAAGCAATGCAAACTACAGTGAGTTGTACACAAAGACGCTGACGTTTCAGACAAAATTGCAGCAACTATAATTTTCACATAATTGGCCTGATCCAGACCTACGTATGAGAGCGGAGCATATTACCGCTTCAGCGTAAAAACTTTCACTCCCATGACACTCCCCTTACCTTTACCTCCGTACGCCGGCTGAACCCTACACTAACTTTTCCCGGCGTCAGTACGAATTTTCGCGCTGATGGTACCGGACTAAGCAAGCCCATACTGTACAATTTAAATGGCTCCCCCCGCCTACATTCCCTAACTCCAGTGTCCGTACTAACTTCATAATATAAACACGCCCTGTCGTCAAAAAATACGCAAAGAATATGGACGCCTGAATCGCCGCTACGAAAAGGTCTTTGGTACGACCAGAAGTTGTCACTCTGCACATGCGCAGTGCGTTTTTTCTGCCAATTTTACGCTTACGACTAGCGTACGATCGCTTGCGAGTATAGGTCTGGATCAGGCCCAATGCCACATAATGCTGTAGTTTCAAAATCGCTAGTGAAAGTTTCCCCTTAGTAAATACAGTGAATTTGCTAAAAAAAAATAAATCATATCATATCAAAAAAATACATCAATTTATTCCTAATGCATGGCAACTAAAATTTATTTACAGTTATTAATCATAGCTACCTATGGATTTAAAAGAAAGTGTTATAAAATGAATAATTTCCACTTTAAAGTAAACTCACCAAAACTTTCACAGGACAAGCTTGTTCCAAGTTCTTTGCTGAATATTCAGTTGTTGGGCATAAAACAAGTCTCTGGACCAGATCCAGAGACTTGCGCCCTCCAGATGTTACGCCAGGATTACTATAGTAACCCTAGCGTTGCAGCAATCAATCGTACAGAACCTTGTTCCGTCCGAGACCATTTCCAAGAAAATGGGCTGTGCTTCCCTTCCATGTAAAGTGTACAGTGTGGGAGGGGGCTCCCACACTGTAGCGGATCAGCACGCCGCATTTAAGGCAGTCTTATGGCAGCGTAAGCTGCCATAAATCCCGCACGACAGAGGGGAGTGACAGGGGGTATGCACTCCCCTCTGTCGTGCGTAATTTCAGACCCCCGCGCGCACGGAAAGCATGCGGGGGTCTGAATCCGGTCCTCTATTATTATGGAGATATTGTAATACCTTGTTGCTGTAAAGTATATATATAAGTTTTGTTTTAAAAGTGATGATGTCTCCTTAGATGTTAATAATTATTCACCCAAATTCCAGATAATATACAGAGATTATCCGTTATTCTTTCTGTATAACAATCACCTTTTATTTACCAGTTATACAGTATGGTGCTGTATACACATAGGAATCAAGCTTCTCATTTTTATTATGTCCATCGTTGATCAAACTGATTAGCGGTACATTTCTCAGACAGGCAGATCATTGTAGCATGCAATGCAATACCTTGTTTCTGAAGCTAGAAAGTATCCAGCCCAGGCTCTTGCTCTGGTCTTTTAGGCATTCATATGCTTCTGTTAGGTGAATAGGTGGTACCTTATTGTTAAATGTTTAGAACGTTTTAAACAGGAGAACTCATGCCCTATGCCAGCAGTAATAAAATAAAGCTCTAGGGCTCCATTTACTAAACTCGATTTTTCTAAAATCGCCCAAAGTACCGGGACTTTCACTGAGAATATGACATTGCCGTATTCACTAAAGGCAAAATCCCAGGACTTGAGGCTTTAGCAAAATCGACACGGCAAACATGACAGACCAAAAATCGTACAGATGTTTACCATGTCAAACATAGGCCAGACCAGAATTACTAAAGTCGATTATACTAAATTGCCTCTAGTTTGGTCTGTAAGCGGTGAAAAAAAAACGGCTCCTGTGTGTGTCGCTTTCATAGAAAGCAACACACACTTTAGCTGAAACATCAATTGCTTTGACATGTGTTTTTCTTAATGTAAAAATTATGTGCTGCATCATTCTATCCCTTATCATGCAGACGCATACTGTACCATAAGGCACAGCATGGCCATGTATTTGTGGCCATGCTGAGCCTTATAGTACTATAAGCATCAGCCTGACAAGGTTTAAAATTATGCCGTGTAATGTGTAATGTTAACCCCTTAAAGCCTTAACCAAAAAAGCATTACTACTGTACACGTGTAAACTATAAAATTCTAAACATTAAAACAATGGGGTAGATCCAGAACTACATGTGCAATACGTTTCCACGCGTAACGTATTTTCGCACGCGTATGTTCTATACACTCCCCCAGGCACACCTCTTGAATGTACATATTTCACCAAGTTCCACTTACCAAACCTTACCTTAACTTTTTTTCGCGTAACAGCGTATGTCCGCTAACGGACGTATAGACTACGTGAACGTACGCCGCTTAGCACGCCCATACTGTACACTTAACATACAAACCTCCACCCACTTCACGTAAATCGAACGTATTGTTGACTCACGTAAAATTGGCACGCCCACACAGTATTGTGTAGTAAAATTGGCACGCCCACACATAAGTATTTACGTGACAAATACGTGAATGGCCCATACGCTCACAATTACGCTACCCTAATGAGCGTATTTTCTATGGTGCGCATGCGCAGTACTTAGAAATAGGCGATTTTACGTCTCCGCCACGCGTAAATTCGCTCCGATGCATTGTTTTTGATCAGGCCCAATGTGATTAATGTGTCCGTGTGTGTTTAACTAAACTCTAATGGTGGCCACTGTGTAGTAAATAATCCTTAGGATAATGTTTATTGTACATGTATGTATAAAATATAGTAAAGTATCGACTAATCTGTCCTGGAAATGTTGATTGAAGATCTTTTTCTGTTGCTTGAAGATGTTGATCCTCTTGATTGGAGCTGCTGTTCTATTGCTTGAAGGTGGTCCTCGGTCTCCTCTGGATCTTTACACGACGTACTCCTGCTTCCTGTTCTGGGGTCCCGCTGCTAATGACCATTTGGTCACTAGAGGTCCCCCTTTTATACTGAATATGACATCAGAGACACTAGAGGTCTCTAGTGTGTCTGACGTCATATTCAGTATATAAGGCTCAGCATGGCCACAAACACATGGCCATGCTGTGCCTTATAGCACTATATGCATCTGCATGATAAGGGATAGAATGATGCTTTCCGATTTTGAAATGATCAATTGCCATGCTTATATACATAAAACATCAATATCGAAGGCGATTATTGTTTTAGGATTAAAAAAAAAAAATATGCAGCAAAATCGCCGCAATGTCTGGTGATGCATAATTGCTGAGAAAAAAACAATTTTAGTAAATGAGGCCCCTAATGTGTTTCTCCATTCAGTACGGATTCCTCATAGAGATTAAGTTCAAGTGACAATAAAGTTTCCAATATTGAGTGATTTTTATTTTATTTTTTAATGTACATATATTGAAAAATTATAAAGGGACAGACATACATTTTTCCAGCTATGCAAAATGGTTTAACTCAGTTGAATAATTGAGGCCCACTGGTTACATGATATTTAACCTAAATATCCGGTAGGCCTCTCTTTTGCACAGCAGGGAAAATCTTTCCCCACCTCTTGCAGTGCATGGGATACAATAAATTCCTTGTATTTTAGGAAATCCCCAAATACCTGGTATACTACAAAAGATGATTTGCAAATTCTAAAACTCTTTATATCATATTATCATAAAAATCAGAGCTACATTTGCAATAAATCTGTCAGTATTAATTCTCAAACATAAATATACTTCTTCCCTAGACAGGAATGCAGCCAGATAACGAGAAGACAATTTACTATTCTATAACTCAATATAATTGAATCACAATTGAAGTATATACTCAACAGTATGAGCCTAAACATATTCACTGTCCTTAACCTTCAATAGAGACTAAAAATATTTCTTAATGTTAACCACATCGGGCCGAGTCCAGACCTATGGTCTTATTACATTTCATCGCGTAGCGTATTTACACTAGCGTATTTTCTATGCACTCCACTAGGCTCTCCCCTCGCTCGAACGTACTTTGACTGTTTTAACTACTGACGTACGCAAAGGCTTCATGTACGTAAGTGCCTAAGCACGCCCATACTGTATGATTTAACTGCCTCACCCCGCCTCCGAAGCGTAATTACTGGTGTCATATGGATGTCACGCCTCTTCCTTCGTAGTTGCGCTGTTGATATGAGGCAGGTAAGTATGATCAGAGTTACGTGGCGTAACATCTGCTTTGCGCATGCGCAGTACATACAAAACAGCATTTTTAAGTCTTTGGCTGGTGTAAATACTGTGTACGTAGTGTATGTAGCTCAGGGTCTACCCCATCCTCACCACGTCGATGTTGATCAATTTTGCAATGATCGCAAGCGCTGAAATCTTTCATCACAAACTCCCGGGACTTCTATCTGTTCAATGTTATTTACGGTTTGTGCGTTTGAAAGTGTAAAGTCGCCTGTGTTTTATCCTAGTCGCGGGACTTTTGGGACGCCACAGAACCTGTATAAAAGAGGATGTGGCCTCTATCAAAATCCACCGTTTTGTGCTTAGCAGAGTGGACCACACTTGTGGATTGGAGCTAAAGTGCTTTCCTGAGATTGATGTTTGTGGTTGTGAATTATTCATCACTTTTCATTATCTTTTATCATTAGTTTCATGTAAGTGTATTTGCTTAAACACTGCATATGTCATAATCTGACTTTTAAGTATGAATCTCAAATAGGATATATTTTTTACATAGTCTATCACTCAGCGTAAGGATTCTTTGCTTGTACTATCCCTCTGTATGTGTATTTAAACCTAGCTTTTCCAAGATGGAATTATCTGTGTCCTCTCCTGTGTCATGGTTATATATTTATGTGCATGTTTTATAGAATATTGAGTCCATTACACTGGCCTTAAATTTGTAAAATATCTTTTATTATTCTGATAGATTATGTTTATCACCATCTCAATGCTAAATATCATGTTTGGATGAATAAATATCAATTTTGGATTGTAAACTTAATTAATGGCCCTTTTTATGTTTTTACATTTCCCTAGATTGAGAATGTCTAAAACTGTAGCCCCACGAAACCTGCCTCTGGAGTACGATTCTGAGGATAGTGGATATCTGCAAGCCCCACCCCCCAAGAACACCAAATGTGGGCCCAATGTGTGCTTCTCGTATGATGAAAATTGTGCGTTAGTGGATGGCATCATGCCCGTATACGAGGAGGTCCTTGGGGAGAAAGCAACAACTACATGCTATGCCCGCAAGAGGCTCTTGTGGGCAAATATTGTGGCTGGTGTAAATTCTGTAGGCGTGCTGAACTGAACAGAGACCACCTGCAGAAAACTCTTTTCCGATATCAAGCATAAACTGCGTGACAAATTGATAGCGGAGAGGAAAGCCGCACGTAAAACTGGTGGTGGCCCAAAGAAAAACTTTAAATAAGCATCCTATAAAGAAAAGATGCGTCATATCTTTTCTGAGGAGGTCCTGGAGGGTGTCAATGTTATGGATACAGACGCCACAACACTTAAAAGGTATTGTATTTATTTTAAAACAAAAATTAAATTTTGCAAGGTCATGGACCATATATTTCAACATTTTAGTAAAATGATTATTTTGTTAACATTGTCCTCTGTATTATTGCATCTAGCTCAGGAGATAGCCATGCCGGCTACTCCCGAGATGCTATCCACGCCACCCCTGTTTAGTTGTTCATCAGATGATGAAATTGCTGGTAAGCACACACTACTTTATTTCCTTTTTAGTGCTTCTTTTGTTTTGTATCCTTTTGCCTTAAATACCTGTAAATGAACCTGTAAATTACGTTTATTTTTTGTTTGTTTTATGTGGCTTTTTGTAAAAAAAAAAAATTAAATAATATTTTTATTTATAAAAATAAATACAAAATGTAATATAATAAATTTTAGCAAATATTTAAACTTATATTGTATTTTTTTTATTTTTTATAATTAAAAAAAGGAAAATCTAGATTCTTATCTCAATAAAGTTTGTAAATGAGTTTCTATAAAAATACTTCCCATACTTATACCTCCTAGGTCCTTCACAACCCTATGCAAGTGAAACCATTGTCCCTGTGGCCCAGGAACCTGTTAATCACACTTAATATGGAGGAGATTCCACCAACAACACCACAACCAACACCACAGCCTTAAGCTGATCCGCAACCATTGGCATCACAAACATCAGCCCAAAACATTCTACAAGCCATAGCTGAATGCATCCTATGGCTAGAGAGACATCAGGCAGCAGTGGTGGGCAACAATTGAAACACCATGACTAGATTCCAAAACATCTTTAAATGCCAAGGCAGTTTCACTGATTTGGGGTTGAACTGCATTGTTTCAGCCCTATAAAGCCAAAATGTGCTTATTACACAGAATACAAGTGCATTAGAATCTGGAAACAACCTGCACAGGGAGGTCCATTCCCAATGAATGCACATATCTGCCCAAATAAGCACCAATATTGTTCTTGCGAACCAATCTGGAACATCATCCTCTGGAAAAACCAGCCACATCAACACTCACGGGGGATTTGGTACCTAATACTCTGCTTAGACGGGGAGCACGTGGGTGGAATGGGTGGAAGAGGCAGAGCTCATGCCACCACACCGACCCGCCACTCCCAACTTAAACGCCAGTAATGATGTTTCTGAAATGTTAAATGTATTTTCTAAGTTTTCTTTAGATTTGATGACCATATTTTGTTTCTATGTTTTTCTATAATCAGTATGGTCTTGTTGACCAGAACATCAATAAATTTGTTTGTTTGTGTAAACAAATCAATACTGTGTTGTGTTTAAATTAATGCTCAAACTAAAGTTATCTGTAAATAAGAAGTTTGATTAATGGTTTGGATGTTTAGAGACTTAACACTTTATTTTAGGATTTAATAACAGCGGATTCAATACACACACATGTTAAGAAGAACACTTACATGAAAAGCGGGTCAGAATTAAATTATCTCTAATCTGCCTCCCATCCTCAGTAGAAAGCACATCTCCAGTTGTTAAATGGTCACCTTGCTCTTGATCCTCAACTGCAGTAATGTCAAGGGAATGTTGGTTTAGGGCTACATTATGCAGGACAACAGAAAAAAGTAAGAACACAGCGAGAATGGAGTAAATGTTTCCAAAAAATTGAATTTACTATATTGAATCTTGTGGCAACCAAGTAGACATAATGAATATTTAATATAGAAACATATAAAACAGTATTTAAAGAAAGCAGCACAAATAAGTATAAAATCAAAGATATTATCACTGCAGGTACCTATATACCAAATTGCTAGCACTTAGAAACGGCAGATATATATGGCTATCTTGTAAACTGTAAAGTGTTGTTAATTAGATAATTGCACTTCAAATTCTTACAAGAAAATAGACAACTGATGTGCGATATGGAAGTGATTAATATAATGTTCCCCAAATGAGAATAATCCAAAGAGAGATGAGTGGTCTCTTAATAACGGAATATAGTTTTGAATAGGAGAAAATTAGCAGAGTTGAGTCTGCATCTGAACAGTTCTTCACACATATCAATCTTGGGAGGAGGACAGTGTGAGCTGTGCAAAGTAAAAAGTTACCATGACTCCCGGGCAATTTAGCAGAGGTAGAAGGTCCGCAATTAGATACCGCCCTCCTTGGATCGTGGTCACAGTCCAAGTGTCCCGACGGCACCCCTGGGTGGAAACATTTACTCCATTCTCGCTGTGTTCTTACTTTTTTCTGTTGTCCTATTGGAGAAACTGCAGAAGTTCTCCCTCACAGCTGAGTCCAATAGCGCCGGAGGTTTTTCTGTTTTTTAGTACATTATGCAGGAGACAGCAAACAAGCACAAAATCTGATACCTTTGCAGGCTTATAAAGCAACACACCAGCTTTATCAAGGCACCTGAGCCTGGTTTTAATAGTTCAAAGGTACATTCTTTCACTAGTCTAGTGGAAATGTGTGCCTCATTATAAATGTGTTGGCCAGGAGTATGTGGATTCAATAGAAGAGTCATCAGCCAGAAGCGACACCCATATCCTGAGTCCCCTACGGTGTTTAAGGAAAATACAATCAAAATGTCATTTGAGTTTTTAACATCAACATACAAACAATTAAGTTTACACCATTATACTTGCCCAGCAGCCATCCCCTTGGCATTTGTGCCAGTTCAAATTTTGTAAGCAGGGATGACCGCCTCAGAATATAGGAATCATGGCATGACCCTGGGTAGCCAGCAAAAACACTCAATATTTTCATGCTTGCATTACAGACCACCTGAACATTCACGGAATGGTAATGATGTCTATTGACATATAACTGTGTGCTCCGTTTAGGTGGTCTCAGTGGGATATGAGTACAATCTATAGCACCCAGGACATAGGGAAACCCAGAGATACTATAGAAGCCTAGCTTCAGGACTCACCAATTGGACTCCTGGGGAAGCAAATTTATGTTGGCACAAGTTTCTTTAGTGGACTTTACACATGAGTCAAGTGAAGTGAAATACTGGATGACAGACTGGAAAGAGCCAGTTGCCAGAAAGTCGAGGACACACATTAATTGCTGCATCCCAGACAATGCATGGGAACGACATGTTGTGGGTTCCAAATACCTCCTCACCTGCTCATAAATTGACAGAAGGTTTGGACGGTTAAGCCTAAACAGTTGCACTACCTCCTGGTGAGACTGGGAGTCCAGGTCCAAACACACATTAAACACACGTACGTGTCAGATAATGCACTGCCTGCACTGAACCTGGGGCTGGTGTTGTTTCGCCTCCTCACCATTCATGGATGTGGCTGCTAAAATTGCTGCCACACTAGCATTAAGAATTATTCCTAACTCACCCCCCACACAATCCCTTCATCCTGCACCCTCACACACACACTCATCTGTTTTCAATTTAGTAGTGTCTTTTATAAACAGCAGCATGCATAATTGCCATTGATTATAGGAATATCGACTCTACTACATGGGGTTTTTTTTTCCAGCGATTTCGTGGTAATCAAATGGCGAATGTTGAAAATCCCCTTTAGTGAATCCAGCAATTTCTATGTCTGCCATTGAAAAAGTCGGGACTGCAATGTTTCAGTGATGTTGGTCGTGTCGATTTTGTAAAAGCCCAAAGTCCCAGGACTTTAGCTTTAGTGAATGAATCAATGGCATAATCGCAGCTAATGTCCTGGGACTTTGGGTGATTTATGCCAAACTGACTATAGTAAATGAGGCCCTAGGAGTGTGAGATTTTGTGATGATAGTCCCTTTCTAAGAAACTGTTCATTATTATTTTTGTTTAAGTATCAAATTAAGTAAATTGCCCCATGGTAATATTAATTTTCCAATGTCTATAATGTGTTCTACGGTGGCATTAGGCATTTGTATCTACCTCCATTCTAAATTTATCAGAAATAATCCCCATCATAAATAATAAAAAAAATTATTTATATAGTAGCCATAGAACACCAGATTTGTGCCAAATTCGCCACTCCAAGCCTGGTGTGGATCCCCTTTTTGAATGGCCATATTTTGACAGGGCCAATTTCTCCCAGACAGTTCCGTACTGGCTGAGCAAACGATTGCTTATGCTTCGAAGCATAGCAATCAATCCCTGGCACACCGAACATGGTGTTTTGAAAGGTAAGTAACTATTCTATCCCCAAATTTCTCCCTAATCCTTACCCTTCTATTAACCTAACCCTATCCCATCCTTCCCAGCAGCCTAACCCTAAGCCTCCCTTCCCCACTGCCTGACCCGAACCCTGCCTTCCATGGCCCTAACCCTCTCTTCCCCAGAGCCTAACCCTAATCTTCCCTTAAGCCTAAAAGTCCCCGGAGAGGGTTACTCACCTCTCCGGTGGTCATGTAGTCCAGAGGCTTTGGAAAAGGAATGGGTGAATATGCCGATCACATACTCACCGATTCATTAAAAAAAATTCAAAATGGCTGTCATTAGAAATTGAGACGGCTGAAAAGCAACTTTCGTCTGACTCTACTTCGCAATGAATGACAGCCATCACGGTGGGGACTCCCACCGCTCCATACCAGCTTATCTTCAAGGTGGCTCGCATACAGAATGGCATAGCTCGGATTATGCGTGCTCTGGAATAAAAATTAATCATGTGACAAAATTGACACCACCAGTAAAACTATAAATTCCTGTTGGCCTGTAAAGCTCATAACTAATGCCAAAGCTTCTGTATACACTTGTTTTAATCACCTCTTTGGATCGCAAGCAGAGAAATGTGAGGGGGGACTACAAATGCTGCAAACAGGCTCATTTGTTTTTTTAAAACTCCCCTGAGACCACCTGAATGTACAGGACCCAGCTTACTGCAGCAGTTGGGAGTGCTATGTACAAATTTGAAGGGTGTGTAATACATATGGACTTGCAATTTAAGTCTTCTTTTGCCTCTCCAGAGTATAGCTTTACATGTTCTCTTGGTTCATTGTAACAAGCCTCGGACTACAACCTATGACTATTCATATTTTATATGGATTTTATGCTATTTATTTTGAGGGTGTAGGACCCTTTGTGTTTAGTCTGGCTGCCGCTAGTTTGTTGGAGCGTGGTAGATACTATTCTTTTAATTGTATTTATTCCTAGCTATATCTACAGTTGTTCTCTGACATCCATATATAATAAACCTTTGCCATTTACCTTGACCTTGACCTAACTGATCTGGTTATTATTCCTTATCCCACCTTCTAACATATCTCAAATGTCTAAAATTTACCTGACTATTTCTACAGATTTGACATTGGTTCAGACACTAGATTATTCATTTTAGGAGAAACATGTCGTGTTTGGTGTGAACTGCAGAGGATAATATCCACTATGTGATCACCATCCACTAAGTTTCATTTCTGAATATTAGGCAAATAACTCACCCAAAAAGTTACAGCTCTCCACAGTGACAGCATATAACACATAATCAGTGGTAGCAGCTTTTTCACTGATAGCACCAAATCTCAGACACATTATTTTAGAGTCACATTGTTTGGAGGTCATTTTTTAATTGGTAAATTAAGGTTTCATATCTTGGGTAAAGCATGAATGAAGAACATTTAGGGCTCAATACTGGAAAATAAATAGGTAAATAATTCAAATGACAGTTTTGTCAATCTGGGGTTATGGTGGGGGGCAACTTCTAACATTTTTCTCTGTATGACTTTAAATATGTAGCAGGCAATGTACAGCATTGCATTGTTTTCATGCTATCACCCACCTTGTGTTGAAATACAAATGTTTTCAAATCATGCTTATGCCCGTACATGTGTAAAGCTGTATTCACATCATGTAGAGCCTTTGCCATACTCAGGACTGAAATATACACTTTATACAAAGACGGTTTTCCAGTACAGTTAGTAATTTGTCTTATATTCTCGCTTTCACCACATGTATGATACTTTGCTGTAAATATTATTGAAAAGGCCTTGTTCTTATAGGCATTTTTTGACCAACACTTAAAATGAAACATCCAGATATCTTCCAGAACCTTGTCAGATGAATGATTGGATGGATGGAGACTGAATAAACGTTCCTGCAATGCAGGAAGATCCCGGAACTCATATGAAACTGCAAAACTGTTGTCAAATAGATGTTTCATTTCACTATTGAAAATGAATGAAATTTCTGACCATGAAGCTGGAACAATCAATGTCCTGTTAGGGAGAAAATCTTCTGCACATCGCAAAAATTCAACATAATGAAGATTATAAGTTCCACAAATAATAATAACCTCAGTAGATGAAGTTTTCAGCTCAGGGGAAATGTTAAGATAAGATGTTTTAGATACTTTAACTTTAAACTCAATACAAATTCCATGACTGTTAAATAACTTGCTCAGATGTTCCAGTTCGCGGGTTCCAGCATCATCGTCAGATGTGAAGACTCCAACCCAGTTCCATCCAAAATGTATCAATAACTTTGCTATAATTAGATGCTGTGTCTCGCTGCTGTGGACTGTACGGAAGAAGTTTGGATACAGAGTTCGATCACTCAGTGGCGCGTCTCTGGCCCCGTAGCTGATCTAGAAATATCAATCATGGCAAAAAACAAAGATCACAGAACTAGAATTATTTATCAACACTCCTTCAAGAATCTAAAGACAACAGTCAGAGACTTAATTATATAACTATAAAAAATGCTATGTTTTTGATACCTCAAAGTTACAGTGAACCGTATTCACAACTAAGATGCTCTGGCTTCTTAGGGGCGTATTTTTAAGAATGTACCTACTGCGCATGTGCAGTAGAAATTTACACAATCTACGTACCAGTTAGGTACGTAGATTGCCTCCATGTGGTCTTTAAAGATTGCAGAGTAGTTTAATAAGAAAGAGGCTTGCTTATGATGCCTCGGAGAGGATTTAGGTAGAAGTGGGAGGGGGAGGGATTTAGATTATCCAGGGAGGGCGGGGGGAGGTGAGGAGAGGCATTCTCTGCCCATTGGACCTGATTCACACTTAAGAACGTGATAGGTTCCTAAATATACGCAACTGATAGCAATGAAACTCCCTCGGAACGCCCCCAGTTTTCAGGTGTTTATGTGACTTACGAGTGCTATAGGGCTCCTTAACTGTAGGTTCTCATTTGAATGCGTAGAGATAGTACTTAGGAACTTATATGCATAACTGCACCTTCATTTGCTCATTTAAATGCCTCTCTCCACCCAAATCTGCGTATCTGCCTAGGTACTTATTCATGGAACGCCCATTCTTACGTAAGTTACTACGAACCTGGAGACTTTAAGTTCTTAAAACTAGACCCAGACCTAGTTAAGTGCTTGAACTTAGTTACTCCTGGGCTAAACCATGTTGATTTCAGGGGGAGTCAAGTTAATTGTATTCTTTGCATGCAGGGAGATATCTTTGAATTGCTTACTGCACACAGAT
>WWET01002213.1:93411-115318 GCA_011038615.1 Limnodynastes dumerilii
AAAGAGAGGGGGACATAGCTAACCGCACAGACACAAAGATTTCCCTACCTCTGCAGGGAGTCCCCCAATGAATTATGATCAAGTCAGGTAAGGGATAAGGGGAAAAGGAGATTTCCTCTAGGGAGATGGATGCACTGGGAAATGAGTAACGATACTGGGAGAAAAACCAAACGAGTATGAGGTCAATCCATACAATTAAACCACAGTAATCAAAAGTTTCAACACAATATTAAGCATAGGAGCAAATAATCCCTGGTTGACTGACAGTATAATGGACTGAAAACTGTGATGAGGGGAACAGACAAAGGTACAAAGAATATAAAAATAAATAATAACGTTTTTAACATAAACTCGCTGGAGTTTAATCGACAAACATCATTGGAGTTTAATCGCCACACATCACTGGAGTTTAATCGCCACACATCACTGGAGTTTAATCGCCACACATCATTGGAGTTTAATCGCCACACATCGCTAGAGTTTAATCGCCACACATCACTGGAGTTTAATCGCCACACATCACTGGAGTTTAATCGCCACACATCGCTGGAGTTTAATCGCTATACATCGCTGGAGTTTAAAAATCGCCCTTTAGTAAATCCAGAGCTTTGGGGAAAAAAATCATCCCTCAACCCCAGTAATGTAGGGCGATTTTAAGGGGAGATTTAAAGCGCCCCTTAGTAAATGAGGCCCCTGAACTCCTAAAAAAAATTACTTTTATTATTTCTGATTAAAATTCGCTAGTAAATAGCCAGCAAAAATAAATACAAAAATAAATTGCTAATACAAGGCGGTCAATTGCCACTATTATATACACGACTGGTGTGCAGAAAACAGATATTTCTACCTTCAACAGGCACACAAAATGTCCAAACAGCCAAGTGTCAAAGTATATAAGAATACAAATAGGAGACACAACTGAACAATGTATCATAAATTATATACAGAGTTCATACAGGCCTTGTTGCAATACAAGGAGTTCACCCTGGAAAGTAGATAGCTGACATATTGTAACTGGTTCCTTTGTCCTATTGTTTCCTTCCTCCTAAAAAATAACAAAGCAAAATAAAATAAAAATGCCTAACGGCAGTGCTTCGCTTCCTAGGGAGCCATGCTTATTCTTCCCAGCTACACAGAGCAGAGAAAGGAACTGTCTTACCATTGGTGACATGAACAAAAAGAGGCTGTGAACAAGGTGGCTTTGAAGGGAGAAACTGCTCACACCTGGGCTGCCGACGCGTGTTTCGCGTGAGTTGTCTCAAGGCAATGCGATCATCGAACCGGGCGGTGGCTTATTTATTTGTAGGGTGGCCAATCACAGACTTGACTCCTAATTGGATAGACAAACCAACGAACACTGCAGGTCAAATCTCTTGACTTGCTTCACTCATTTCCTTAGTTACATTATGTAAAACTGGACACAACCTGTATTATGTATGCAACTTCAACTAGAGTCGATCCAAAGTGAAAGAGTGCCTGCATATACACTTGCCACAATATAATAGGTCAAATATTGTGCATGACCATATATAGATTAGGTCATAGCTATTTAAAGAGAAACGCTTTAAATATCACAACATGGTGATGTCACTAATATCTGCAAAAAGAGATTAAATCATGCTGTAACATTGTTACAAAGTCGGCTACCGGGGCACGGAGTTGGTGCTATCAGGTTTGTTCACCAGAGCCTCGTTTTACCAGACTCGTAGGAGAGGAAAAGGAAAACCAAGAAGGATACCGGAAGGTGAGAGGAGGCGAAAATTAGGAAGCGGGATGCAGACCGGATTGGAAGGAACCGACCGGTGATGAACAACACTGAACACTGAACTGAGCTCGGCGGACGGAAGGTAGGTCACAGAACTGGACAAGACGGACCAGGGCTCGCACACTCGCAGACATACTGCTGGCCCCCCGAAGGGGTGACATAAACAGACACTCCAGGAGAGGTTAGGAATAAATGGGAAGGTAGATATACTAAGGAGGGAGAACCGGGGTGAGATACACTAATGGAAACAGAGACAGGAGCAAGGCAGTATAAATGGGCAAACAATGGTCAATTCACTAAGCAAAAAAGCACTAGGCACACAAGTATGGCAGATCACAGCACTGGCAAGCAGAAACTATAACCGGTGCCAAAGGGAAGGGGAAGAGGATTCATATAGAGGCTGCTTGTCACTGATTGGTCATCAGCCAAGGTGCAGAAAAGAGATAGGATGTTTCACAGGCACAAGGGGAAACATCCAATGACAAGAGACAAGCAGAACAGAGGATGTGCAACAAGCTAGCAGCAGAGTCAACGTGAAGTTGTTTACATGTTGCACGCGACATGTGCAGAGCGACTGATGAGGAGAACAGTGTGTGTCTGGAAGCAAGGTAAGTGCGGTACATGCCGTTCTAGTAACAGTATGTAACATTACCCAGCCCTAAATGAGGGGTTATGATACCCCTAATGCTTGGGTTTGAGGGGAAACTTTTCGTGAAAGTTTTTCTTCAATCTGTCTGCATGCAAATTCTTTTCAGAAATCCAAGATCTTTCCTCCAGACCATATCCTTTCCAGTGACCCAGGTAATAATTTGGTTTCCAACTCTTTTAGAATTTAACATTTCTTCAATCTCATATTCCTCTTGATTATCAATTGGCACTGGGGAGTTTTGACAAGATCGGGTTGGTGGAATCTTGAAGACATTCTAGCTGGTTTAAGAAGCGACACATGAAAAGTAGAAGGAATTTTGAGATGATGGGGTAAATCCAATCTAAAGGCTACAGGATTGATCCTCTTGATGATGCGAAAAGGTCCAATAAAACAATATAATAATAACAACTTTATATTAACTTAGTAGATGGTTGTCCTAATCTGATATTTTTTGTGGAGAGCCAGACCCTGTCCCGAACCTTGAAATTACATTTGGATCGGTGAAGATCCACTCTGGACTTAGTCCTGAAAGCTGTGGTCTGTAGGCAATGGTTGTCTCTCTTCCAGATGATCCTTATCCCTTTGACTGTCCCCCTAACTCGTGGATGAGGGGTGGTGGTGACAGGAATGATGAAATTGGCTCTAGGATGGAATTCATGGACACAAAAGAAGGGCGACACAGACGTAGAAGAATGATGAACGTTATTATATGCAAACTCTGCCCAAGGAATGTTCTCAGACCAATTGTTCTGGAGTCTGGATGTGTAACAACGCAGGTATTGTTCTAGGCATTGATTCACTCTCTCAGTTTGACCATTGGATTGAGGGTAATATCCAGAAGACAGATTGATCTGGATCCCAAAACTTTTGCAAAAAGCTCTCCAAAAAGAAGCAACAAATTGTGAACCCCAGTCCGAGACAATCTCCAAAGGCACTCCATGAAGTCTGAGTATATGTTTCACAAACAATTGGCTGAGTCTGAGCATAAGGTAATCCTGGTAAAGGAATAAAATGTGCCATTTTGCTGAACCTGTCAACCACCACCCAGATGGTAGTATGCTACTGGGAGTTAGGAAGAACCGTGATGAAGTCCATAGACAGATGGGTCCATGGACGCTTGGGAACAAGAAGAGGAAGAAGAGGCCTGCAAGGAAGAGAATGTGGGGTCTTGTTTCTGTCACGGAGAGTACATGTGGAAACAAATTCCTTGGTGTCTTGAATCTTGAAGGCCACCACACTGATCAAAACAAAGCTTCAAAGTTTTCTGGATGCCCAAATGACCTGCAGTCTTGCAAGAATGATTCTCCTGGAGAACTTGCTTTCTGAAATTTTTGGGAATAAAAAGCCGACCAGTAGGTGTTTGTTCTGGAGCTTGGTCTTGGGCTAGAAGAATTCTGGACTGAAGGTTTTGAGTTAATCCGGCTATGATGGAGGTTGGAGGAATCATGGGTAAGGGAGGGTCCATGCTGTGGTAAGAATGCACGGGATAGAGCATCCGTTCAATGGTTCAGAGAGCCCGACCTGTAAGTTATAATGAAATTGAAAAGGGTGAAGAACAGAGCCCAGCGGACCTGGCGAGGGTTCAAGTGCTTGGCAGGTTCAATGTATGCTACATTTTTATGATCAGTAAGAACAGTTATGACATAAGCAGACCCATCCAGCCAGTGTCTCCATTCTTCAAACGCCATCATGATGGCCAACAATTCTTGGTTACCAACGTCATAATTCTTCTCAGTAGATGAAAATTGTTTGGAAAAATAAGCACATGGAAAGTATTTGGAATCTTGTGAGTCTCTCACAGAACTGCCCCTGCCCCGATATCCGATGAATCAACTTCAATTACAAAGGGTAATTCTGGATTAGGATGTCTGAGAATAGGTGCAGTAAAAAAGGCTTGTTTCAAGGCTTCAAAGGCACTTCCAACCATTTGTCAGGATCCAAATTTTTTCTGGTCAAAGCAGAAATAGGGGCCATCAGAGTGGAGAAGGACTTAATAAAGAATCCCATGAATTGTTGGATGGCTTTTAGGTCCGTGGGTTGTTTTTATTCAAGGATAGCTTTCATCTTTTCCGGGTCCATGGCGCAAACCCAAGGAGGAATGATTTACCCCAAAAAGGTTACCTTGGAACCTTCAAATTCCAATTTGGCATACAACCTGAGTTCCCAGAGGTGGGCAAGAACTAACTTGACATGTTTTCAATGTTCTTCAAGGGAGGGAGAAAAGATTAATATGTCATCAAGATAGACCACTACGATTTTCTCAAGAAATCTCTGAATATGTCGTTAATGAAATCTTTAAATACTGCCGGGGCATTTCATAATCCGAAAGGCATTACCAGATATTCGTAGTGGCCTGATTGGTAGTTGAAAGCAGTCTTCCATTTGTCTCCCTCCCTGATCTGTACCAGGTTGTATGCCCCGCGAAGATCAATCTTAGAGTAAATGACTGCTCCTTTAACTTGGTTGAACAGATCTGAAATTAACGGTAGTGAATAAGTGTTCTTGACCGTGATACGGTTAAGAGCTCTGTAATCAATACAAGGTCGGAGAGTGCCGTCCCTTTTGCCAACAAAAAACAAACCTGCACCAACAGGTGACTTAAAGGGGCAGATGAACCCTCTCTCCGGATTTTCTTTAATGTTGGTGTCCATAGCGGCCAATTTGGGTCAGGAGAGAGAAAACAGTCTTCCTTTATGAAATTTTTCCCCAGGCATCAGCTCAATGGCACAGTCCGCTTGGAGAAGACGTCCACATATTCCGCATATTGCAAGGGAATTCTTTCAACTGAGATATGACCTACCCGGACTGGGTAAGAAATAGACGATCCTTCACAGGACTCACTCCACCGTATAATCTCTCCCAGTGACCAATCAATACAGGGATTGTGGAGTTGAAGCCAAGGGTGACCCAGGACCAGCCGGACTGAAGCAAAGTTAAAAACAAGAAATTCAATAGATTCAGAATGGCACATTCCGATGGACAATTGAATGGATTCAGTCTCCTGTAGAATAGGGCCTTCAGATAGTGGTTAACCATCCAAACCTACTGCTGAGACAAGAACATCCAAACTTTTGACTCGGATATTCAATGACCGGACCAGTCCAATATCTAAGAAATTTCCAGCAGCACCGCTATCAATAAAAACGGATAGCTGTTCCCTCAGGATCAGTCAGGCTGGGACCAGGAGTAAATATCTTGAGGAGACTAGATGAATACCCAACCAGAGCTCCTTGCATACCGGCTGGGTTACTCTTTTCCTGACTGCATAGGTTGTTTCTTTGGGCAAGAGTCCGCCCTGTGGGCTTATCCACCGCAGTAGAGGCACAGACCCAGGTTACGTCTGCAGGCTTTTGCTCCTTGGAGAGATGGTAAGACCCGATCTGCATGGGCTCCTCTGGTGCCTGGAATTCCTGGGGCAAGTGAACGGTGGAATAACTTGCTGCAGAATACTTCTCCAGAAGTTGTTCTTTTGAGACGCCGATCAACTTTGATAGCAGGGCGCATGAAATCATCCAGGTTTCTTGATGCGGGGAACTGAATGGCGTCCTTAACCTGGTCAGACAGCCTAATACGAAATTGACTGCGAAAAGCCGGGTCATTCCAACCACAATCATTGGCACAGCAGTTGAATTCGAAACAGTATTCCTCAGCTGTCCTTCTTCCCAGACGAAGGGAACGGAGCTTCGTCTCGGCAGTAGCTGCTCTGTCCGGATCCTCATAGAGTAGGCCCAAAGCCTCAAAGAATGCGTCCATTGTAGTGCAGGATCCTCTGGGCGCAGACTGAACGCCCAGGCCTGGGGGTTCCCTTGGAGGAGTATGATCACCAAACCGACCTGTTGGCGTTCAGATCCTGAAGTGTTGGGTCGGAGTTGAAAATAAAGATGGCAGTTCTCTTTGAAGAAATGAAACTGACTGCGATCTCCAGAAAATCTGTCTGGAAGGTTAACTTTGATGTCGGTAGATGCTGTTTATTGTATTGGGTCGGTGGCTTGTGGAGCAACAACTGAGGCCCGCATGGCCGAAATTACTTCCTTCTGGTCGTTCACTTTACTGGTCAGGGTCTGGATCATCTGCCCCAGGCTGAACACCTAGATTATCAGAGCATTTATGGCCTCTTCCATGGAGGGTTCCATTGAGGTTCAAATGGTATGGTCGGTTATAATGTTACAAAGTCGGCTACTGGGGCTATCAGGTGGTGTTCACCAAAGCCCCTGGTGGTGGGGATGGAATTTGCTGTGCCCCAACAACAGGTCATGTCCCGTTGAACCAGACTCGTAGGAGAGGAAAAGCAGAACCAAGATGGATACCAGAAGGTGAGGGGAGGTGAAAATAAAGAAGCAGGATACAGACCGGATCGGAAGGAACCGACCAGTGAGGAACAACATTGAGCACTGAACTGAGCACGGCGGACGAAAAGTAGGTCACAGGACTGAAAATGACAGACCAGGGCTCGCACACTCATACGGCTGGGCCCGCAAAGGGGTGACATAAACAGACACTCCAGAAGAGGTTAGGAATAAATGGGAAGGTAGATATACTAAGGAGGGAGAACTGGGGTGAGATACACTAATGGAAACAGAGACAGGAACAAGGCAGGATAAATCGGCAAACAACGGTAAATTCACTAGGTAAAAAAGCATTAGTCACACAAGTATAGCAGATCATAGCACTGGCAAGCAGAAACTATAACCGGTGCCAAAGGGAAGGGGAAGAGGATTCATATAGAGGCTGCTGATCACTGATTGGTCAGCAGCCAAGGTGCAGGAAAGAGATAGGATTTTTCCCAGGTACAAGGGGAAACATCCAATGACAAGAGACAAGCAGAACAGAGGACGCACGCCAAGCCAGCGCAGCGTCCACGTGGAGTTGTTTACATGTCGCACGAGACATGTGTAGAGAGCCTGACGGGGAGAACAGCGTGTGTCTGGAAGCAAGGTAAGCGCTTCTAGTAACAGCATGTAACAAACATATAACAAATAAGTTTCAATATTAATTTCACCAACTTTTCTTCCTTATATGAACCTATCCTCTGATATTTCTATTTACAATTCATTTTTATTTCATTACTTTATTTCATTTATTTATTTTAATTTATTTATTCATTTTACTTTATTTAATTTCTATTTACTTTAGACATTTGATCCCCTTCATTTTTCTTTTTTCCATTCCTAGTCCTATCCCTTATTTTTTTTATCTCTTTCTCTTCTTCTTTCTTTTCTTTATTTCATCTCTTTTCTTTCCCTCATTCCATAATTTTTTTTTCTAAATTTTAGGTTCCCACCGCTGACGCCTTAGGGTTGTCTTTGGCAACGGCAAGATGCGGTGCTTACTTGTAAATACGCCACACAGCTGTTTTCATCTCTAGCATCCTAACTAATCCAAAACAGAAACTGTTTATCACCATCAATTAACTACTAATTTAAAACAGAACTTCATCCTTTTAAGTAGCCCTGATCAAAGAAAGACATGTACTCCTGTATTGCTTGACCCTGACGAAGCTCACATTCGGACAAGTGAAACGCGTAGGTTAGGTGCTGGAGGTCTCCGTTAATACCAACAGCTTTCCGGAGGATCGTAGCTATCAGCTGAGTAAAGAAATCACACGAGTGAAAGAACAGAGACCGGGAAGATGACCGCTATAGAGTGCACGCTGCCAGCGCTCCAACTCTCCCCTCTCACCTGTACATTTCAAAGCATTGGACAACTATCATCACCTGCCAGGCTCAGGACAGAGCCCCAAGGTACCCCCAAGTATCATCAGGGGCACTTGTTTGACTACGGCAGTCTGTGTCCCGCTCCACTGCCGTGTGCATACTAGTATTGGTGTCTATTCGATCTGGACAATAGCAACAGTGTTGCACCACAGCACACAGAGGATACATTTCTAGGATAGAGGAGACTTGTAATCTTATACATTATATTCACTTCACCATTTGAACTTTTAAGAAGGACTTTCTCATGAATGACTTTTACATTTTGGTACTTAACCACTGAATAAAGTATTATTGCTTTTAACGTATTGTCATGCTTGTTGTGGAGCACGGTTCACATACCTTCTACAGTATCATTTCTCTAGAGGATTACCTGGAGGCAGCCTCTACACAGCTTTCCTAAGGGTTTGCAGGTTACAGCATCACAGCAGCACTACGTACCACAAGCTTACACAAATAACGGCAGCGCCAGTGAGCAACCATCCCTCCATTATCCTCTGACACACCTACTATTATCAGAGGTGATTTCAATATCCTAACAACCCTTCATCTCCTGATGCCTCTAAGCTTTACTCTCTAACCACATCTCTTGGCCTCTCCCAATGGAGTAATTCACCTACTCAAAAGGATGGCAATTGCATTGATCTGGTGTTCTCTAAACTATGCTCAGTCTCTGTTCTTACTAACTCCCCTCACCCTCTCTCAGACCATTACCTGATTACGTGAAGACTGTCCCCTACTACTTCTACTCCTTTGCTGTCTAACTCTATAAAACCTTCACTTACCCATGGAAATCTTAACACTATTGTTATATTAACTAACTTTCTCAATCTGTCCAAAAACTTCTGTCTCCAATTTCTTATTTCTACACTCCTTATATGGAAGTATCTCACCTTAATCAAGCCCTAGCAACTTCCCTTGATCAAGTCGCTCCAGTTACTCATTTTGCACCCCAGTGACCTCAGTGCTAGTCATAGCACATTAATAACACACAAAATCTTAAAAGACTCTCCCGCAAAGCAGAACATCGTCGGTGCAAATCTTATTCTTCCCATAACTTATTAACTTACACCAATACTTCAAAATTCTCAGGACAATGCCAAACAATCCAACTTTCACTCTCACTTCTAATCAGGCTTCTAACCTCAAACACCTCTTTCACACATTTAACTCTCTTCTATGCCCTCCTATACACAATTCATCAACTTGTTTCAGTGCTCAAGATCTTACATTGTACTTTAAGGACAAGATGGACAAGATCAGACAGCAATTGTCATCCTCCTCCTTATGAACTAACATACTACTCAGCCCCTTTCATCCACACTCTGGCACCATGTCCTCATTCCAACCCACAATGGAGAGGAACTATCTGCCCTTTTCTGCTCTTCCTACTCTGCTACCTGTCCTCTTCATCCTGTACCTTCAGAAGTCAGTCAATGTCTATCTTTTGTGCTTATTCCCAACTTAACTACAATCTGCAATATCTCTCTATCTACTGGTATCTTCCCATCTTTATTCAAGCATGTGCTAATCACTCCAATTCTTAATAAAACAAAACTCTGATCCCAACTCTCCCTTAAATTATCGGCCCATTTCCCAGCTTCCATGTCCCAAAAAGCTGCTCGAAAGACTTGCCTACACTCGCCTTTCTAGCTTCCTCTCCTCACACAATTCTTCAGTCAGGCTTTCTTTCCAAACACTCCACAGAAACTGCGCTGACCAAGGTTATCAATGACTTAATCACTGATAAATCTAAATGTCACTACTCTCTTCTAATTTTGCTGGACCTTTCTGTTGCTTTTGACACTGTTGACCACTTTCTTCTCATACAAATGTCACAATCCCTGGGTATTCAGGACACATCAATTTCCTGGTTCATATCCTACTTATCTAATTGCTGTTTCAGTGTTTTCTTTTCTGGATCCATCTCCCCTGCTCTTCCTCTATCTGTTGGAGAATCACAAGGCCCAGTCTTGGGTCCATTACTCTTCTCTATTTAAATATTTATATAGCTTGGAGCAAAGAAGGGGCAGGAGGATAAGAATGCAGCTATCACATATACCACTTTGTGTATCAAAGTAGAGGGGGATGGGATAGAATACAAGGGTATTTGTAAAAAAATGAAAGCGTATTCCAATGAAATTAAGTAATTGAAAGGGTGGTTTATATGTAGTAACCTAACATCTGAGGTGGTAGAGGTGGTAGAGGCTAACACAGAAAATCATTTTAAATCTTGCTTAGGGTGAATATAAGGCTGTGCTATATTTTAAATCAAATTAATGGTAAAATAGGGTCAAGGGTGAGTATAGTACTGAGCAGAATGGATGCCCACATAGCTCTTAGGACCAGATTTTGATAGGAGGACGTGTAACCAAGGTGGGCAGGAGAAGCAAGTAAAATGTACACGCTGATACCGACTTACATGCGGATCAGCAGTCTGATGGACCCCTGATCGGCAAGTGGGACTTAAGGCTGCCTTAAGGAAGACCACTGCACACTACTATTAACCAGTTACTAACCTGCCATGTTATATGTAAAATAAAATGTAGAAACAGTAGTCACACACATTTGTAAAATATACGACAAGCCAGCAGCCACTTTCATAACTTTTCTGCTATAGGTTCCTAGCTCCAAAAAGTGAGAGTCCCTATATCCTGTCATGTATTTACCTCAAAAAAAACTTCTTTGGACCAATACCTCTTGTCAGCTGCTGATTTTAGACATGTTACACACAGATATGCACCTGATAAGAGTTTAATGTAAAGGTCAAACTACAGGTAAACGAAAGGCCGGGATAATGCACACAGAAAGAAAGGGACAATGCACCGGTATATATGAATAAAGGAGATATATCAAATAACTGAGGACTAATGATGAGATGGAGCAGACAGTGTGTCAGTCTCTAAGGTTACAGTGTATACAGCTTGTCACCTCATCACACAATCACAGCACGTCCCACAATAACTCTATCTGACATGGAGCAGGAAAAGTGCACACATCTGTTACACAACAAACACAATCTGTGCGATCCCATAAATCTGTGTCCTGCACTTACACTGCTCCCTCTTATACAGGGTCAGCCAGCTCATGGCCTGGATTAATAAATCCCATATACAGCTCTTACCTTGAACACAGCTGAAATAAGAAGTTCATATATTTAGCATGATTAACATTAGTGTGAGCAGAAAAAATTCCCCCTAATATTATGTCTCCTTCCTTGGAATATTTATATTCAAACAAGTATTTCTGCATCCTCAGAGAGCATCCCGGAGCAGAGATCTGAGCGGCAGATATACAGAGGGAAACACGCAGGAGCAGGAGCAATAACAGCATATGTGAAGCACTGGTTATTGTCTGACACATTGCAAAGACTGCATCCTCTCCCTGCAGACAGTGACAGCAGCATGGAACGGGAGACGTAACTGATGTGACCAGAGATCAGACAGGGGACAGCTTCTTATATGTTATGAGGGTTATTCTTACACTATGAGACAAAGAAATGTTATTCTTTTAACTGGCAGCAAAATAGAAATAACACAAAACGTACAGTTACATTTATTATTTTCTACATTATAAGTACAGAGCAGCTCTAAAGAAATCTCTCATATATTTAGGATATTTTTTCCCCTAGAATATACTGTATATTAATTTACAATCTTTACTGGTTCAGCAATGGTTATCTAAGGGATGAAAGAACAGAAACCGAGCACCGTAACATATGGCTGGGGGGAGGGACAGACTGGTGGCACTTCAAAGCATGTTGCCCACGTGGTATAATCATACGTATAAAGTTTTGTCATGATTTACTAAACCAATCAGATTCCAGCTCTTACTTTGCTTTTACATACTGGGAAATGTAAGCTAGAATCTGATTGGTTTAGTAAATCATGACAAAACTTTATACGTATGATTATACCATGTGGGCGTGACGGTATACAAATTAGCCATGCACTCGCCCGCTATCGCCTCCTCTGGCTCCCATTGGTTTCCTCTGTCAGCTGTTCTGGCTGCTAGGCAGTCAGAACGCCTCCAGACCACAGCCGCAGAGCGGTGATTACTTCCTGGTCCCGGTTGTTTCGCAAGCAGCCGGGACGGTATCCTATTAAATTAGGGAGGCTGCTCCAGTCTCTGCATCCTGATTGGCCAGCCTCTGTGTAAATAGAATGGCGGGCTCCGTGTAAATAGAATGGCGGGGACATGTTACCCCCGCCAGTTATAGCTTTGCTGCCCCATGCTTTGCTCCATCTTCTCTCTCTCTCCTCTTTTGCCTTGCCTGTTATCTTTGATTGTTGAGTGCCCATTCCTTGCCTGACCCTTTTGTTCCTTCTGTGTACCTGCCCTCTTCTTGTTCCTTGCCTCTGTCAGTGTCAGTGTTTTCTGGTGTGCTTGAGTGAGTTTCAGCCCTTGTTTGTTGCACCGTCTGACTGTCGTTGTGGTGTTCTGTGTCACCTTGGTTTTCCTCTCTGTTCGTTATCTGTGTCCTTACCCACACGCATAATAGGTGTCCATTAGGAATCGCAACCTGCCACTGTCTGCGACCCAGCCTGTCCCCTCCATCAGGAGCTCCAGTGAACACCAGACTATGGTTAGACTCCGCAACCTAGTGAGCATTCTCCTAACAGAAAATTCCTGGTGTTAGCATAGTAAGGATTGCACCTCAAACGCTAGGATGTCTCCCGGACAGGTGGTTGATAGTGGTGGATTATGGAGTACAAGGTTCCCCACATCATGCAAAGTAGTGTTGATGTCCACTTACAGTGTCCACAAATATCTCTGTAAAGACCGAAGGCTCTGAACCACTCCAATATGGTAATTTGTACCAAGGAAATCCAGAAAATAGTCAAATATAGCCACTCGGAGAGATTTTCAATTGTATGGTTCAGGATCTGAAGAACTGAATGCAGCTCAAACAATTTCCACTAAAGCACCAAACTTTACAGTTTTCTCAAACAGTATGCTCAGGGTATGCAAGTCTAAGTTTAAATGGGTCAACATTCAATTAGCACACATGTTGATAATTACCAGAATGCTAAGGTCAAGGTTAATCATAAACATTTTAACTGATGAAACTATGCAGCATTCATATATAACATCAGGTATTTAAATACATAACATAAAACTACATAAATTATTGTATTTTCTGTATTTTGACTTGCCCATTCTTAAACTAAAATGTTATTCTTCTTTAACCATTCTTTTTTTTAAATGGTTTGTGTGTCTAGGGTTGTTTTCTTGCTGCATTACACATGTTCTCTTGAGTTTCAGCTCACAGACAAATGTCCTACCATTTTCCTTTAGAATTTGTTGGTATAATTCAGAATTCCTTGTTTCATCAATGATAGTAAGTCATCCTGGCCCAGATGCAGCAAAATCATAGGTCAAAATCACTATACTACCACCACTGTGTTTCCCAGATGGTATGAGGTTTTTATGCTGTTTATGCTTTTCTTTTCTGCAAATATAAGACTTCTCATTTAAACCAAAAAGCTCAATTTTGGACTCATCTGTCCACAAACCATTTTTCTAATAGTCTTCTGGCTTGTCCAGATGATCTTTAGCAAACTGCAGACTGACAGCAATGTTCTTTTTGGGGAGCAGTGTTCTTCTCCTTGCAATCCTGCCATGCACTCCATTGTTGTTTAGATTTGTCCTGATGGTGGACTCATGAACATTAACATTAGCTAATTTGTGAAATGCCTTTAGTTTCTTAGAGGGTACCTTAGGTTCCTTTGTAACCTCTATAAAAATACAAAAAATTCCAGCGCACACTAGCAAAACAAATAAATAAAAATAATATAGAGCACTATATAAATATATAAATATATAGGCTGCCAACCTCAAACAGGTCTGGAGCCTGTCAAAAAAACACACAAGGAAGGTATAAGAATAAAGAGGTATACTGGCGCCAAATAAAACCTATATGACTCCTTGAGATCACCATAAATATAAAATTTAATATAACATTCAACATTTAGACATAACACATAGCATTAATAAAATACCGCATAGATACTGGAATGATTCTGTAACAATGGAAGAGATAAATCTCTAAATATATGCAATTGAGAGCTGAAAAGCAGTCTGTGTAAACAATATGTGTAGATCAACACTATTTGCAAACTCCGTATTGAAAAGTTTCACATGAATCGTTCTTTGTAACAAAGGTGTAACAATAAATTGTTGCACTGTGCTTCGTGATCACAATGGCAAAGAGCTGACTTTGAATGTACAATCGATGGAAGATGTAATTAGGTTGTCACTCACTTGAAGGTAGATACGTGGACCGTACTAACTGAAGGGTTGGTAATGTTGGTAGGTGCCCCGTTGAATAGAGGATTTCACCCAGAGATGTGAGTGCAACGGAGGACAAAGCTGAAGCCAAAGGAAACGTAGACTGCACGTCTAAGAACCGATCTCAATGGATCCATGTAGAGAAGTGCCGACTGTACCAATACGGGTCAACAATGCAGGTCACACCAATACAAGAAATAGGTAGAGTTAGAGAAATCACCAGGACAGGTGGATATCCCAGGAGTCAGGGCTCAGGCCGGTAAGCACTGCAGGCAAGTCCGTCTGGGCATCAGCATCGGTGGGTCAGTTGCAAATTTTTGCCGAGAATAGCGGTGCAGGGCAAACAGTGGGTCCAATTATTAGTGGATAAAATTTGTACTGCAAATCTTGCCAATTGTGCAGAGATCTCAATGCAAATAATAAAGGTATTAGGCTTTCAATAAATTAGTAGCGGTAATAATTAAAACAACCTCACGCGTTTCATCACACTGCTGTGATTTCATCAGAGGGTAAGTGTTAAGTGTTCATGGTACCTCCTTTATAGTGAGTTAATTAATCTCAAATTGAGCCACCTGAAAAGTCCTTCACATTTTCAACACAATATTGGAAAAGAAAAGGAAGTTAAAAGTAAGGTAAACTTTGAACACTGTAACAATGATCTCAGGAAATCGGATAACAAATAGTTAATAATTAAAGTTAGAAATAAAAATTATATAATTGAAAACAATATTATAACATTAAAGAAAAATAACACAATATTTAATAAATCAACACTTAAGTTTAATTTTAATTCAATTAGATTTAGTCCATAGTAGGAACAGTAATCTTATATAGTGCATAGAAGAATAAATAAAATTAATAATAAATTCTGATTAAATATAGATAAATATATATGAATAGGCAAATCTGACAGGGATTCATTTAGGAAAAGATCCCATAGTTAGATGCATATCCCAAAAATACAGTTTGTCCACACATCAATCTATCTAGAAAAAAGCCATGATATGCCATTAGAATTAAATAGCATATAATCAGCAACAGACAAATAAACAATAAAATAGATCAATACATAAATAAATAAATTAATTAATAAATAAATAGCATTGTATGTTAGCAAGCTGGAGCTGTTGATCCTTGTCCACCAGATGGATCAATGAGATACCACTGTGCCGCATAGCAATGCTGAAAAGCGACAGGCATACCTCAGCGTGAAAAGGCGCATTAGGAAGAGAACTGGGCGGAGACTCCGTGACGCCCAGTTGCAGAAAAGATGGTGATTTTCGTAGGCGGCAACCTGCGAAACTCTACTGACTGAGGAGAATAATCGCAAGTGAGTGTTTAATATATAAATATAAGTATACAGTGTCCAAATGTGTGTTTCTGTGTTCTGTGTACATCTCATATCTATCTATCTATCTATCTATCTATCTATCTATCTATCTATCTATCTATCTATCCATCTATTTTAAGTATAAGTTAATTTCAACATATGTAATAATATTTTATGTATGACATAGTTGTTTTTCTGTGATGCATGAATGTTTTATATATGTCTATTGTGACATGGTAATTAGTAAAAACCTATGTTAATTTATGCATTGTAATGTAAGTTTCATTTTGTTGTTATTTACTAAGGATCAGCACAAAGTAGATCTGCACCTCCTATTCCTTCTTCTTCCTCTTCCTCCTCCACCTCAACCTCCACTTCCCATTCCCCGTCACACTCCCCAGCCCATTCCCCCTCCACTTCCCATTCCCCCTCCACTTCCCATTCCCTGTCACACTCCCCAGCCCATTCCCCCTCCACTTCCCATTTCCCGTCACACTCCCCAATTTGGGCCATGTGTATACTTTAATCTGATTATACACAAGTAACTGAGATATGTATTGCATAAGGTTAAAATGTGCTATTTATTCATAAAGTAAATACAAATTAGCAAAAAGCTATAACCATAATTGAAAACATGAGATATTGATTTAAAGGCTGGGCTCTTCAAACCCCCTTAAACCATACAAACCCTCTTGACTAAAGTGTCAATGACAGACAGAACTGTTAGAATGGTGTATATTGCATAACGTCATAATAATTTTTGTATTTCTTATTACTCCATAGGTTATAACGACATGCGACAGAGGACGTTGTGGCCGGAATTCAGGGCCATCCTTATAACCCTGACTGTCTTGGTGAGGGCTGCAAATGCGTAACTTGGAGCCTGCCCATTCCCTGTCCCCCTCCTCTGCCCATTCTTATTACCATTCCCCCTCCTCTGCTCATCCCTCCTCCCACTCAGACTTACCTGGCCCTGCCTCGCCCATGACCGTTTCCCCTTCCACATCCCCATCTATCACCCCTGACCCTTCAGCCACCCAATCATCCTCCCATTCCCTCTCCCCTACATTTTCCCCTGCCTTGGAGCAATCAAGCCCAGGGAGGGCACCACCCGGATAAGGCCCTGGAGCTGCGGGTTTCAGTGAGTATATAATTTTATTTTTAAAGTATTACATTTGTAAAATACAACATAACAAACCTTGATGTTAAAAATGTATTCATAACAAAATGGTGATGGTATGCATTCTACGGTTAGAAGGTGATGTATTTATTTTAATGTCACTTTGAAGTACATGTCACGTACAAAGGTGCAGAATCACTGTAGCAATTGCAATGGCTGTCATTCATCCATTAGCATATTAGCATTATAAAACCCATACATTTTTGAAAATAGAGAGTTCAAGTGTAAATGTTCTGCACATTTAGTTATAAAAAAAAGCAACTGCACATATAAATGCATAAAAAGTATAACAAAAAAATACTGAAAACAGAAAAGCCTACAGTGACTCTCTGCAATAATATCACAAAATATGAAGATAAAAATTTGTGCCATGTGTATACTTTAATCTGATTATACACAAGTAACTGAGATATTTATTGCATAAGGTTAAAATGTGCTATTTATTCATTAAGTAAATACAAATTTGCTAAAAGTTATAACCATAATTGAAAACATAAGATATTGATTTAAAGGCTGAGCTCTTCAAACCCCCTCAAACCATACAAACCCTCTTGATTAAAGTGTCAGTGACAGGCAGATCTGTGAGAATGGTGTATATTGCATAACTTCATAATCATTTTTGTATTTCCTTATTACTCCATAGGCTACAACAACATGCGACAGAGCCCGTTGTGGCTGGAATTCAGGGCCATCCTAATAACCCTGACTGTCCTGGTGAGGGCTGCAAATGCGTACCTTGGATAGCTACACTTCTGTCAGTAATTTCTGGACCTTTTTCTACATTAACTGCCTTCATAAACGGAATATTTGTTTTGTACCGGGACTCTCCATTTGTAAAAGCAAATAACAGAAACTTTTTCATCTCTCTCATGCTGAGTCTACTCTGTGTGCATCTGTTCATTGGATGTCCAGTGGATGCCACTTGCATGTTACGCCAAATATCCTTTGGAATAATTTTTACTATGGTTGTGTCTTCTATCCTTGCTAAGACTGTTATGGTTTCCATTGCTTTCAAATCCACCAGACCTGGGAGTCACTGAAGGAAATGGGTGTTAAATTGCCAAACACTATAGTGTTGATCTGCACATTTGCACAAGTTATTACTGGTACCATGTGGTTAATAGTTTCTCCTCCCTTTCAAGAGTATGACCGAGAATCGTATCCCGGGAGGACAATCATTCAATGTAATGAGGGTGCTGTCCTTGCGTTTTATTGGCTTTTATGGTGAGAACATTACCGGACATCTTTAATGAAGCCAAATACATCACCTTTGGCATGTTGGTGTTCTGCAGTGTTTGGGTCTGTGCAATACCGGCCTATATCAGTAGTAAGGGGAAGCAAAGAGTCACTGTAGAGGTTTTTGCAATATTGGCATCTGATATAGGAATATTGGGCTATATATTTTTTCCAAAGTCTTACAATATTCTGAGGCGACCTGAAATGAACAGTAAAAAACACTTGTTACAGAAAAAGTGGTGGTGAATAATTAATGTAAAGTCAATCTCTGATTCAGCAGTTAAAATAATAAATGGTTAAACAATTTAATTAAACATACACAATGGGCTGGATCCAGACATAGTTAAATGCTTGAACTTAGTTACTCCTGGGCTAAACCATGTTGATTGCAGGGGAGTCATATTTCATCTGTTGCAGACAGTATTAGAGTTGAGAGGTGATGTTTCCTATCCCAAGTCTAAATAACAGTGTGAAAGTAAAGCTGGTCAGTATCTGCCAAGCACTGACCTAAGTCTGGATCCAGGCCAATATCCATATTATGCTTTTTATATTTTGATCATTTGGAATTCAAATTGTATGTTAAGTCAATTATGAACATTGTTATTTTATTTATTTATGTTTCCTGTTATTTTCTACTGGGTTGATGACATTTTTCCACCGATGTAAGAATTAACATAAAAGTCAGACATTAAAAGAATTGTTTTTATAATTCTCAATCACCCACATTGGAGTTGCTCAATCAATTTATAGGTAAATGCAAACAGGTACATGAAAGGTAGGGGTTAATCTGCTAGCAACAGAAACAAAGGAAAGGAAATGCCCCAGCAACACTGCCATTAACCAGTAACAGACTTGAAGGATGAAACAGCGCTATGAGGACATTTATACACAGCCTAAAAATGTATAAACAAATAAATCTCCAGCTGCTGTTTTGAGGGAGACCACCCCTACTAGAAACAAATATAAAAAGGAAAAAGCGCTAGGAGATTTATAAGAAACACAATTTTTTCAAATGACTATAAAAGTAATTTCACCAAATGCAAATGCATAATAAAAGCTTTCAATAATATGTATCCAGAAAAGATCAGAGAACAATTAACCATAGGTAGTAAGACCCAGAAATAATCAAGTGATTCAATACTAGAAGTCAATCAATTATATTGGTAGAAATGCATATTAATAACAATTAGTATTAGGATATAAAACCCAAATAAGAAGTGATATAGCAGCTTATTTCAGAGCTAGTAATCGCCAAGTGTCCGTAATCACTAGTGGTTCAGTGGCTGGTTAAAAAAGCGACTAAAGTCACTATGCCCCAGATGGTGCAGAGAATAAAAATTAAAAAGTTGTAACTATATGGATATTAATCATGAGACCTTTGAAGGGATGGATGGACAAGTGTATAGAATCTCCAGCTATATTAACTGTAAGACTTGTTATGTTGTTTATCTAATTAAATGTATATGTGGTATTATGTATGTTGGACGCACAATGAGACAATTATGTGTACGATGATATATAGTATTATACTATTGCTATACATATCTCTATATATACTGTTCTATACCTGTTTATACCACTTACCGGAAAATTTATAAATATTATTATCAGCCGGATAATTAGGCCTAATCATAATAGGTTATACTGTTTCTCTCTATATACAGAAATGTTTTATTTTGAATTGTCTCCTTTAAGATAATAACTCTATAGGGAGTGTTACAACGCTGCTGAAAATGTCCGCTACACAATATAATTTAATTGAATCTAATCTAATCTATTTTACTGATTTATTATTTTATTTATTCCTTCTATTGTATAATGTTAATTTTTATGTCTTGCATGTATCCTCAAATTATCTTTGTTTTATGTTTATTTATTGGTTCTTCCATATATAAAAAATACAATGCTAAGAGCCCTTAAAATGCTTCGGTCAACTGATTCTATGGAGGACTGATTACATTAATTAAGCATCACCTGGATAAGGAGGATTTAAAACTCTCCCACTGACACACCAGCCATATGCTCTCTGAGGAAACCTATACAGAGAAACGCATAAGAGCTCTCTTCTGATTCTATTATACCCAGAATTTCTGCACAAGTCATCTGATTATTGGACTTTTTATTCGCCTTACTTTATCATCGAGACACTGGGCCTGATCCAGAGCTACGGCCGCCATCACTAGTACGGCGGCCGTAAGCGTAATGCGCATGCGCCGAGCAGATGTTGCCCAGCGTCACTCTATGATCGGGCGTCCATAGTAGCGTCCCTACGCTGAAGTTAGTGTAGGGGGGAGGGTAATGAGGCTGGGAGGGCGGCGTTAACGTACTAACGCCGCCGTCCCAGCGTATCAACTCTCCCTTACGCCGGCTGAAGTTAGGGTAGCCTTCAGCCAGCCCAGCGGAGAGTTAATACGCTCCTACAAGGGGGAGTGTCGGGCCAGAGCAGCGATGTTACGCTGAGCGCTACAGCGCTCAGTGTAACATCTTAGCTCTGGATCAGGCCCACTGTCCCCTCACCATTAGCGGCTGCTCATATTACACATTACTTACGAGCAGGCAGGAGGAGCCTGCATCACGCTCTACGCAGTTACCTGGTGGCCGTTTATGCCGCACTATCTAAAAAGAACATCGGGCTACATCTACAGTGGTTAACACACTGGTTCCTATATTACCATCACCGCTAAGCCTTCCGACGGCCACAGATGCTGCATCAATTGTCTATAACACCGGATTACTGAGACACGATCCTCAGTATGTTCAGTTCTTTGGACTGTTAAATTCACCGGCTCTTTACACCATCACCCCTGCCCAGTTCCTCAGCGGCCACAGACGCCACACCACCTGCCTGCAGTATTGGACTACCGAGACACGCTCTCCAGCGGTAATTATATTGGTCCTATGCCAGAACAATATTTACTGACATTATAATGCAGTTTTAATTTTTATTCTCTGCACCATCTGGGGCATAGTGACTTTAGCCGCTTTTTTATCCAGCCACTGAACCACTAGTGATTACGGACACTTGGCGATTACTAGCTCTGAAATAAGCTGCTATATCACTTCTTATTTGGGTTTTATAGCCTAATACTAATTGTTATTAATATGCATTTCTACCAATATAATTGATTGACTTCTAGTATTGAATCACTTGATTATTTCTGGGTCTTACTACCTATGGTTAATTGTTCTCTGATCTTTTCTGGATACATATTATTGAAAGCTTTTATTATGCATTTGCATTTGGTGAAATAACTTTTATAGTTATTTCAATAAATTGTGTTTCTTATAAATCTCCTAGCGCTTTTTTCTTTTTATATATGTTTTCAGTAGGGGTGGTCTCCCTCAAAATAGCAGCTGGAGATTTATTTGTTCAGACATTTTTAGGCTGTGTATAAATGTCCCCATAGCGCTGTTTCATCCTTCTTTTTTCCTATTACATACTAGAAAAAGTTAGCTAGAATCTGATTAGATGCTATGGGTAACATCTCCACTTTTCCTTTACCGCAGCTTAGTAAATCTGGTCCTAGGACAGTGACGAAGAGTCGGAGAGGTAGATCAGTGCTCCTCAACCTTTTCTCACCCTCGGCACACCTAAGCCCTTCCCAGAATTCCGCGGCACACCTAAGCCCTTCCCAGAATTACGCGGCACACCTAAGCCCTTACCAGAATTCTGTGGCACACCAAAAGCAAAATATGCAAAAAAAAGTACATACACAGATATTACATTATTTTTTATTTGATAAAT
>WWET01002213.1:127791-141738 GCA_011038615.1 Limnodynastes dumerilii
TATCTATCTATCTATCTATCTATCTCATATCTATCTATCTATCTATCTCATATCTATCTATCTATCTATCTATCTATCTATCTATCTATCTATCTATCTATCTATCTACATATCTATTTCTTATCTAAGATATCTGGTTTGAATAAATTCCTCACAATCAAAATACTTTCCATAGTGCCATCTTGGAATATGCCAGCATGGATACAGAGAAATAAATGACCTTGCAGTAAGGATGCTGCTACCTTATGTTACAGCACTTTGGGAATGGCAATAAGTAATAGCTGTGGTATAGGTGGCTATCAAATCCAAGTACAAGCAATTAACTAAGGCCATTCAGAGAGGATATAGCAGCCTTGGAAAACGGCCAAGAGAAAAGCAGAGAAATCAGCTACCATCAAAAGGAAAAGTGCAGCATACGGTTTAAGAAAGAAAAAAGGATGAGAGTAGTGTCATCAACTGACAGGGGAAAAACAGCTTCCTGGAGAGTTGCCAAGACAAAGAAATTTATGGATTGTATCGCTCTCATCTAAAGAGCTCATATTTTGTACCTCAGTATAGTTTGTCAAGGAAGTGTGAAATGTGCAATTTTTTTTCAGAATGAAATTACAGAGCCTGAATATTATTTTTATTCTATGCTGCCATTAATGGGACATGATCTGTGTCATTTATTAGTGTTCTGGATCACACAACATAAAGGAAAAGCATTTCTAGCACAGAGACTACTGAAATGTAATATTTATACTGTCTATCAATAAATCTGCCGCTCGCTTATGTTACAGTATCTCCATTGAATAAAGTAAACATACTGTACAGTGGTGGTCTCTTGTTTGACAAGCTTTTCTGTAGAAGTCTTCCAATAATCAGAAAAATATAGTAAATAAATAGGATTTTTGAATAACTGATTATATAGAATGCCGCCCCTATTAACAATGCGACAATAATTTGATTATTAGTCAGTAGCCCTATTATTAATTGATTTGATCAGTGGCGGCATTATGTTTTATTTATATAAACATCATTTACTATCACTGGACCGGATCCAGGCTAATGCAAAAAGGTCATTTTCTGATCACAAAAATCAGAACATGACTTCATATTACATGTGTTACATGCAAGTATTTCCAGCATGGATCGGAATTCATTGGATCCAGTCTCCTGCACAGGAAGAGTTTTTGCGGGATTCCTGACGGCGGGTTGTGGCATGCTAAGGGCTAAATATTATGCAGTCTTCCGATGTGCTCTCATTATGGGCCGTATTCAGAGAACCGTTTTCGAGGCGAGTCCCGTGCGTACTTTTAGGTTCGTTTCAACTGCGCATATGTAGTTCACGTAGACTATACGTGCGGAAGTGCTTCACGGACAGACTTGTGAATCGCACGTGGGTAAATACGCATGGATCTCCCACATTAAAACACGCACGTGAGAATTTAAATAAAAATGGGCGGGGGAGGCATTTTAATGAAGGAGTGTGGGCGAGTTGGGGGCGTGGTTAGCTAGATATGCACTTACGGGACATTTCGACGCACGCAAATGCCCACGTAAAGATAAGGCAAGTCCAGGCACCCGTAAGTCACATAAAACCTGTCCAGGAGTGTCAGGGGTGTTGCGTTGCTGCATCCGTGCAAATAATTGCGCACTTTTTTCGGACGGTTCTCTGAATACAGCCCTATCTGTGAGGATATTCTAAGTCATTACCACTCCTAGGGAGTTTGAACCAGGGCGTATGTGACCCTGGGGGTGCCTTCAGCCAGCTTAATTTATGGAGCCGTGATCACCTGCTACACTATTATACTCTTGTTATGCCAGCTGAAGTTAGGGTAGCCTTCAGCCGGCGTCACAGAGTGTAAATACGGCCGGACCGGGGGAGTGTCAGGGGGAGTGCATGACGGTTGCGCTGTGCGTTAGTACGCACAGCGCATCAACGTTAGTCTGGATCAGGCCCAATGGACTGGATTCACACTTAAATTTGTGATCTGTAGGTGCGGATACATACTTTTTCCGGTCCCCTTCCCTGCCCCGCTCCCGTTTTTAGGTGCCTACAGTAATGGCACTTATGAGTGCCATAGGCAAACTTAAATACTGTGTGTGTTTTACCATGTCCCATCCTTGCCCCAACCCAGTTCTCTAAACTTCCCCCAGAGGCTGTAGTGGCACGCCTCCTCTTACCTAAAAAACTTTAAAGGCCGCACTTAGGGCCTGATCCAGACCTACGCCGATGTGCTGTGCTTAGTAAAGCACAGCGTATTGGCGTGCACTCCCCCTGTGCGAGCGTATTTTCCCTCGCTTACGCCGGCTGAAGGTTACCCTAACTTCAGCCAGCCTAAGCAAGGGAAAATATTCTTGCACAGGATCGTTTGGCCGCAAAGCCCTCCCTACCTCATTACACAACCTCCCCCCGCCCACCTTCACTAACCTGAGCGTAGTAACGCTGGGGGACGCCCCCTCCAGCGTTACTATGGCGCAGCTATGGACACCCGATCCACTTGCTGTAGCTACGCCGGGTAACATCTGCCAGGCGCATGTGCAGATCGGCTTTTAAGCTGATCTTACACTGCTGGCTGGTGTCTTAACGCCAGCCAGTGTAGGTCTGGATCAGGCCCTTAGTCCATACACGTGGCTAAGGGCTACTTAGTTAGAGTAGTGAGCATGACCACGAATACGCACTAACTACAGAAAGATATGCTCTTAAGAAGCCTTCGCTTCTTAGGTGTGAATCAGGGTGAATAACTTTGCGTTTGAGAACAATACTGGGTGTTCTGAAACATAAAGAAAAAAAACAAAGAACATAAAGATTTTACCACTAGTAAAATGGCAATATTTAGATAGGACTGACCATTACCAAAGTCATTGTTCTTTTAGAGTTGACTTAGAAGAGTATAAGGAGGATCATGTGAAATAATGTGCATCCCATGCCATGTGGTTAGATAAAAACACTGATGAATTTGTTACTTGATAGTTATTGTGAATGTTTCTATAATGTGCTCACAGTATATTTGAATTTTATACTTCTGGGATCCATAGTTAAGGGGTACCAGGAAGGGCATAGTCTGTCACCAATACTCTCTAAGGTCTGTTTTGTAAAGTTGTTTTCTCGGCACTGTCACAATGCCACAATTGTCACTGTACCCCGAACACAATATTTAGCTGCCAATGCTAACCAGGCTATCAGAGGGCAAGTAAACTAAATATGCAGCTTAACTCCATTGTTTATTTTATAAACATGGGGCCGGATCCAGAACTATGTCCGTCTTCCATAGACGGACGTAGTTCAATAAACAGTAGCTACTGCGCATGCGAGGGTCCCAACTCACTGGTGTGTCCTAACAAGTATATAATAATCACTCTATAGTTACTGCACCCTTAATCCAAAGCCACTCCCCATTCACAATGAGGAAGCCTACCACCGGGATCCAGCCGCTAGGTCTGACGTCTAATTTGGAAGTTATAAGCTGGAACATACCCTGTGATCACCTGATGTTACATAGTCCTTTCCACATGGCACCAACCTCAAGGTCTGACCCCCATTACCACCTCCGCACTGTGCCTCATCTGAAAAGGAAGCAACAAGTTAGGAAAGAACATCCTAGCCAAATGAGGGAGGGAAAGGCACAGGAACCAAAGAGGACAACCATTCATTCCTCACTCCCTATAAACCCTGCCCTACTTATACAATTCCCACCCGTTTTTCCTCTAACCACTAGCCTGGCATTTATAGTCACTTGGATCTATGCGTTCCTCGTTTACCCTTTATCTAAAGTATTCAAAACAGATTAAAATCATTGTTAAATATGTGGGGATTAGAACAGCCGATCCATCCAGGCCTGCAATCCCCCACTATATTAAGTATGAACGAATCAGCGTGCCAAATCCAGCACAATTGAATCTTAGGATCCAATCCTAAACTGATAGCTTTAATTTCTTGGAACAGCTCTTACACTGTATTGACCCATCCCTCATTGACCCCCATGTAATCTCTTAATGAGAGTTTTCTTAATCCATTAATCCATTTAATTAAAACCATCTTTATTGCATTAACAGTGAGGTTTGTATCAACCTATTTGCTACGAAGCCATTCTGGTTTGAAATATATGACAATGATGACCTGAAGCGGAATTGGTGTCTCTTTGAATATTTTCGGATGGTTGACTGAATTCTTTGCACAATATAGGTAGCTAGAAATCTATGTGTGTATGAAGTGTGTTCTCAGAATAATCATTTGGGGGTTTTTTTTTTCCAATTAAATATGGGTTGACTTACTCAAGCAACCTTCTGGGGTTTTATTAATCCTTCAAAGCCTCAATTTGTTTCTGAATGACCCTTTGGAAATTAGAGTTTTGCAACAGCAGGGTCCACTCTTTGTTTTTTTAGCAGACATCATTTTACAGAGACTAGAGAGAAATATTACTTCCATAACAGCAAGCAACACATGCCATGAATACCAACATTATACAAACAATAGTTTTATCACATAATAGTAAAAAACCATGAACGGCACATTTATGTTACGATATTATATAAGCATGAAGATAAAACAAAAAGCAGCAAATGGACAGGAAAATATTAATTTATTTGGACCATTTTCCAGATGAAATTGTATTCAATGCTATTAATAAATCTACTTTATATCTATGATGAGAATATCCGCTGGAGACCAAGGGATAGTTGTTTACAACATGAAAAGAAAATTTATGCGGTGTTACTGAAAGTTATACAATCTATTTGCATATATATAGCACACTATTTTAGAAGACTCTTATTCTCCATGTAAAACTAATTCCAACACACCAAACAGACAGAACATATCACAAGGTGACCCCTGTTTTTTCTTCTCTAAAATAAAATCTGGTGGTATAGCATGGTATAGTAAATGATGGACCGGAGTGGGGGGGGGATTTACTAAGCGTCGCTTAAAGGTTTTTACATGTGTTTTAAAGGTTTAAAACTGTAAAGCAAAGCATACAAATAACCCTTATCCTGCAGTCGCATGTAGTACTATAAGACACAGCATGCCCATGTCTAGAAAGCCATGCTGTGCCTTTAATAACCATAAGCGGCAGCATGGAAAGGGTTAAGTGCATGCTGCCACGGAAAAAATGTCACACATTACATAAAAAAAACCATTACATTACCCCTACAACAAAGTACAAACTACATACCCCCATACATAAATATGCCACAATTACAGCCCACATACAGATATATGCCTTTGTTACTGCCCCCCTTAGATATATATGCCTCCGTTACTGCCCCTTAGATATATATGCCTCCATTTTGCCCCCTTAGATATATATGCCTTTGTTACTGCCCCCTTAGATATATATGCCTCCATTACTGCCCCCTTAGATATATATGCCTCCGTTACTGCCCCCTTAAATATATGCCTCCGTTACTTCCCCTTCTTACATATAGATAACATGGTTACTGCCCCCTTAGATATAGATAACATGGTTACTGCCCCCTTAGATATAGATAACACAGTACATGGCTCCTTAGATATAGATAACACAGTACATGGCTCCTTAGATATAGATAACACAGTACTTGTCCCCATTATTTAAAAAATGTAAAGAAAAGATCTTAGAGAAAAAACTTTACAAAACAGTTCTGAAGTCTTCATTCTTGCCATGCGCCGATTGCGTCTTCTGCTCCACCTCTTCTCGCAGATCCAGACAAGGCGCTCCTTCTTCATCGCAGTCTCGCCGGCTAATGACTAATGCCATTGCTGGGGCCCTTATATAGTCTCTGGCGTGAGTCCAGTGACAGAGACTATATAAGGGCAGGCCTCCATGCCCTGCGCATGCGCAGTAATTACTCAGTAAATTTACGCTAGTGGCAAGCGTAAATTCACTCGCAGACGTTGTTCTGGATGTGGCCCAAACTCTGGATCATTCCCACTATGGAAATGCAAATGGTATAATCTGTCTCATAGTCCTACAAAAACTCAAATTCCAAATTATACACATAAAAAGTCTTTGAGCCGTATTCAGAAAACTATTTTTGTGGGAAGTATTTTTACGATGTTATGAACTGCGCATGCATAGTAACTAAATTTACGCTATCTACGTTGATTTTACGCACGGAATTCCATTAGGCACGGACTTGTGAATCACATGTGAGAATATACGTACGGAGGGACGTGGTTGTAATCAGTCCGGACACGTGAAAGTGGGTGAGTGGAGGCATTTAAATGACTGTTTGAGGGCGCGGTGAGGGCGCAGTTAGTTAGATACGCACGTATGGAAGTATTATACGCACGGAAATGCACACTTAGAGATAAGGGAGGTTGAGGCACTCGTAAGTCAAGGACAACCCGTCCATGTGAGGGGAGTGTCATGGGTGTTGCCTTGCAACGTCCGTGCGTATAATTGCGAACCTTTTCGCTGAAGGATCTCTGAATACGGCCCTTTATTTTTTATATTTATATAAATTATGTGAATACATATTTATTGTCCAATAAAAAATATATTTATAAAGCAAAATCTTGAATTTGAAAGCATTGCAGGCAAAGCAAATATTGTTATGTCTTTATAACATTAAAATACTGTAAATACTTATATCAGGACTTTGCCGATTTTATAGTTGCTGCTATCTAAAAGGTTGAAGATATATGCACATTGCACTTTTCCTCCCTGTTGCCACTTTTGCTCTATCTCAACGGAGAGAACATAATCCTCACACCGTGAGGCTTCACAATAGCTTTATTTTGAGAACCGTGAGTAGACTATTTTCCCACAACGTTTACTTTCAATATCAGTGGGAGATCCACGGAGGTGACATCTGACACCATTTTCCGAAAACGGATAATATTTGTCTATATACAAATTATTCTGCACGCGGCATATTTATATATTAGTGCAGACCATCTGAAAATTCAGTACCCCTATGGATCATCTCCTTTATATGTCATCAAGACATTGAATTGAACTTTTTTTATCGTTGATATATATATCCATTAAGATTACAAAAGACGTCTGGGCTCAGTCGTCCTCCTTGATATATAACTGAGTGCACCTTTTTTATTTTTAGCAGCTGCTATATTGTTCTTAATTTTTATTTTATTTGAATATATATTTGTATCAATAAACACTGTATTTCATATTGCTTGGTTGCCGAAGTGAATTCAGTCACTTGATATATTGTGATACACTATTCTGCTGTGTTTCTTTCTATAAATACTTATATCAAACAATCATAGTCTAATGTGCAAGGTTTAGTCAACACTTTAGTGAAGTTAACTGTGTATTTTTTGTCATGGGTTGGTTTATATTTGTTCATTATGTCATTTTTGTTGGTGCATAGTACCAGCAGTTAATTTTGTGGCTGTTGCGCACTGATGCTCAGTAACACCCAGCGCTAGATTTAGGGTTAAGGCTTAACTAGAAATTTTAGAGCTAGGAGCAAAAAAAAAAAATGGCGCCCCCTGCCTTGAATTAAAATCCAGGTTAACCTTCAGAATTAATTTAATGGTGCCCCCCTTTGACTTGGTGCTCTGGGTGACTGCCCCTATCGCACACCAGTAATTACGGCCCTGCCCCTAGACACACCATTAGTGTCAAACACCCTTTTCGTGAAGATGCACATGTTACCCTTCTGGGAGACCTACTGTGTCCTGCCTTGTAATTTAACAGGGAATCTCTGTGTCCCAGTGCCCCACAGTATATTGGAGCCTCAACTGAACATGCCTCCCATAATTATAACTGTGGTGATCAAGCAGATCTGGAAAAAAAATCATTATCATATTTACTTTACCATCAGAATAGTTGGAATATCTCCACCATCAGCTTTTAAAGGACTGTTCTACTGACTGATTCTTTGTAAAGGGGGAAAAAGGTTTATGAGTGTTTCTGATATTTTAGATGTGCTTTGAACAACCCCACAAGAAATGTTGAAGCTTCTATGTTCACCTTGACAATTACAACTTGAAGAGACTTTTATATGTATTCCTTGGGGCCAACCTTACTAAGCTGAGGGTTTGGAAAAGAGGAGATGTTGCCTATAGCAACCAATCAGATTCTAGCTCTCACTTTACATACTAGAGAATGTCACCTTGAAACTGATTGGTTACTATGGGCAACATCCGCACTTTTTCAAACCCGCAGCTTAGTAACTCTGGCCTCTGGAGCTTGGTTTCACCCTCCATAGTATGATGTACAAAACCTAGTGGCTTTGCAAGTGATAGATAGATAGATAGATAGATAGATAGATAGATAGATAGATAGATAGATACTTATATATTTATTTATACAACACTGCTATAGGTCATGCCCTTGAAACTCTGGATAATGCCTCACTACTCATAGGTCATCAAACATGAATTTTTATGTGCAGAGTGGCTACTTAGGGCTACCCATAAGGGAAAATACATGGCCTCAGAAAAACATTGGGCCAGTTCCAGAACAAAGCTTGTGAGTGAATTTACGCGTGGCGGAGACGTAAAAACGCCTTTTAGTAAGTACTGCGCATGCGCGACATAGAAAATACGCTCAGTAACGTAGCATAATTGTGAACGTATGGGCCATTCACGTATGTGTCACGTAAATACTTACGTGTGGGCGTGCCAATTTTACGTGAGTCCAAAATACGTCTGAAATACGTTAAGTAGGCGGGGGTTTGTATTTAAAGTGTACAGTATGGGCGTGCTTAGCTGTGTAAATACATGTTGCCCATACGTACGTGTGCGGATCACTGCGGTTACGTTGGCAAAAGTTAAGGTAGGGTTTGAAAAGCGGATCTTGACAAAATACGTACATTCAAGGGGTGTGCCAAGGGGAGTGTATAGAAGGTATGCACGCGAAAATACGCTACGCGAATAAACGTACGGCAAACGTAGTTCTGGATCTACCCCATTGTTCTTAAACTAAAGTAGGCTTTATAGATTGTGTAGCATAAGGAGAGACAAATTCCCTCCAGCCATCCATTACGCTGCACTGTGCTCCAAGGTATAAATCTTTATATTCTGCCTTCAACTTCACATAGGATTTAAACAGCTCCAGTCTAGCAGCTGCCTGAAGACATTTACACTGTGAAAGCTACAAAGAACACATAGAGCTAAATTTTTACTGACAGGAAATGCGGGTGCACCACAAGGCCGAGTAATATGGTCTTTAACCGGCATTGAGCCCAACATCAATATACAATAAGAGAACTAGAATTCTCTAACTTTAGCTAAGTCATTAAGATATCTAAAAAAAAACAACAACTTTTTTTTTAATCTATCAAAACCTTATCTCGTTTTAATAATATCCAATTAATATTGTGTTCATTGGAAATGAAGGTTTAGGAGAGAAGATGACTTGAATAGATGACTGATTTCACAATAAGGAATTAAACCATTGATTAATAGGATCTGAATATAATCCCTATAAAATGAAGCTAGTGGATAATGTATATTCCCCCTTCTATTCTGTATCAATATGATCGGTCTATCAATGAGAAGGAGTTATTGGAGGTCACAAAAACAGTAGACCAATCACAAGGAACATCCCCACCTACTTCTCCATACACGGCAAAAGTAACTACTGTCTTTTAGGATTATGTATAAGAGGTGTGTTATTCTTTGTGATATTTGATAATTGATATAAGTGACATAATCTACTTCAAAACTGTGTTTAGGAAGCAACATTTATAATCAGACATAGATAAACACCAATTATTATTACTATAGTCGAAGAGTATGAGAGGCGTGAGAAGGAAAATCCCGGAATTAGATAATAATGGACCTGATTCACACCTAAGCAGCTGCTGCTTCTTAGGTACGTATATTCATGAAAATGGCTACTGCACATGCAGAGTCATATTGACTATGTAAGCTATATAGCCTTTAGGTATGTAGCTTCACTACTTGTGTTCTTTAAAGAACACACGTAGTATTTAAAGTAAAAGGAGGAGTGTCCGTACAGCCTCCAGGGGAAGGTAGGTAAAGTGGATGGGGAGAGAGATGTAGATTAGGCAGGGAGGGAGGTCTCGTGATTCTCGGTGCGTATTTTCCATATTTAAGAGGGAAGATATTATTGGTTGGTTAAGGCGGCCAATGGCACTCATAAGTACCATTAGACTCCAACAAACAGGGGACTGGACATAAAGGTGCATGGGTATTCGCACATACGGATCTCACACTGAAGTGTAAATCTGGTCCATTGTTAGGCTGAACAGATAATGGGAAACACATAATGCGAGATTAAAAGTGTTGATTGGTTGATTATGTAAACACTGAGTGACGAGCGCTAAGCATGCAAACCACAACCAGAAAAGGCAGATTGTCACAAAAAAATATATTAATAAATGTATGTATATATACAATGCATAACAACCCAAAAACAGAAATTGACCTGCGCTGGTGACTAGTTGTGCAATACTAGGAAAAGAAACAAGAAACAGAAAACACAGCGCTGGGCAATGAATGAATGGGTTGAAACAGAAGCAAGTGGTTCAAACTAAAAACATATTTATTATCTTAAAAGGCAAATAAAAAATAAAATCAACTATATAAGAATAGCTCAATGGGGGTACAAGCATCCAATAATAGGCACGAAGCATATATTGCTTATAACCACCTCACAGCCCACAGGGAAACCTCTCAGATGGAATGTGAGTGGCCCGAACGGTAGGTAGTTTTGCTACCACTGTGAGAAAGAGAATATGTAAAAAAAATGCAGCAATATCAACAATATCCAATATCGAATGCAATAAATAATGTCAAACCGCTACTATGTAGCTATCCAGGCACTTTAATATTGTCCACTATTAGATGGTATAATTATCTCCACTGGCACATAAAAGTCCACACACATATATAAGATGTTGAATAGCTGCCACACACATAGATAGGATGTTAAATAGCTGTGATTCACAGCAAGATAGCGTGGATGTTCCAAGCAGAGGTATATGTGAGTCACAACGATGATTGCAAATAGGTAAATAGCGGTATTCAACAGTCAGCCGCAAGTTGGAATGATAAAGAGTTACCGTGCTGTCAGAAAGATGTAATGGTAGGTTTGTAGCTGGAGCTGGAGGTACTAGCAAATCATCAGTTGATAAGTGCAGCGATCGGGTATGCTCCACGCTGCCGGGCGTCCCAGGAACAGAGGTAGTTACCCTGACACACGCTTCTCCCAGTAATAATTGCTGCCACAGATGGATCTAGCGCTGCTTCAAATGCCTGGTAAGGATTACGGATGCCGCCCCCACAGACGAACAGGTCTACATGCGACGCGTTTCGTTCCTGGATTGGAACTTTATCAAGCATGAGATAGAGTTTTTAGAACTCCTATTTGTAGTGAATGGGTTTGAATAAAATTTGAATATTCAGGTGCTTGCTATTGAGCTAATTTAGCATTCCCATCACTGACCTTTACAGCCTCTTAAATGTATAACAACAATATTATTAAATATATCAAGTATATCATTAAAACATAAAAGAACAATAATCACAGTAATATTGTACATAAGCTTTTATAATATGTCGAAGATTGAACCACTTGCTTAAAAGAATTAATAAACATATGTATGCAGAGAGCCAGACACACGTACACACACACACATATATATATATATACGCACCGGGAGTTTGTTCACATGGAGATAATATACCATAAATAACAATACAAATAGTAATATACATATATGTGCGCATACTACTATAGACATATAGGGGGTGATTCAGAGATGCGATTGCGAAAAGATCGCAAATATACGCACCTTATGCGTGAAAATCGTATCTCTGAATCAGCCCCATAATGAATAAATTATGAATGATGATAAAAAATAATAAATAATAATAAAAAAAAATAAAAATTAAACTACCTCTGTTCCGGGGACGCCCGGCAGCGTGGAGCATACCCGACCGCTGCACTTATCAACTGATGATTTGTTCATACCTCCAGCTCCAGCTACAAACCTACCATTACATCTTTCTGGCAGCACAGTAACTCTTTATCATTCCAACTTGCGGCTGACTGTTGAATACCGCTATTTACCTATTTGCAATCATCGTTTGTCCCGGTGACTCACATATACCTCTGCTTGGAACATCCACGCTATCTTGCTGTGAATCACCGCTATTTAACATCCTATCTATGTGTGTGGACTTGCATGTGCCCAGTGGAGATAGTTATACCATCTAATAGTGGACTCTATTGAAGCGCCTGGATAGCTATACAGTAGCGGTCTGAGATTACTTATTGCATTTGATATTGGATATTGTTGATATTGCTGCATTTTTTTTACATATTCTCCTTCTCACAGTGGTAGTAAAACTACCTACCGTTCGGGCCACTCACATTCCATCTGAGAGGCTTCCCTGTGGGCTGTGAGGTGGTTATAAGCAATATATGCTTCGTGCCTAATACTGGATGCTTGTACCCCCGTTGAGCTATTCTTATATAGTTGATTTTATTTTTTATTTGTCTTTTTAGATAATAAATGTGTTTTTAGTTTGAACCACTTGCTTCTGTTTCAACCCATTCATTCATTTCCCAGCGCAGTGTTTTCTGTTTCTTGATTGGTTGATTGATGTTCTAGAATCTGTAATATGTCAGCAAAGTTTTTAACACTAAAGTGCTGACTGTTATAACTGATCAGCAATCTTTATGGGAAGGGAGTAGGGACAGAGCATAGAAAAGAAGAGAGTTATAGGGAACAGGAGCAGGGACAAACATAAGCAATGATTATCTTATTTAGAAACTATACTCTTTTTATTGTTATCAACAATGATACAGACCAAATCGTGGTATCGGCAATTTCATTTCTAAATGTATTATTGCTGCTGTAGCGACCGGTATCTGTTCTTAAGCGGTATATTGGGAAGGACAAAATTCTTCTACTCTGCAGACTTAAGAAAATCACACTGAAAAATGGTTTGCAAGTTAATCACACTAATGGAACCTCCTGAAATATTGGATGCAGACTAATTGACCTGTTCAGTCTGATCAATCTTGGACACAAAGGTCCAGATTCACAGTTATGCAGTTTTCGTCTTACGTAGGTTGTTTTAAGAATTGAGCTACTACTACGCATGCGTAGTAGCTTATTTATACTATTCACGTACCATTTCTGTACATAGATTGCATAAGAGCGGTCTAAAGACTGTGGTTACGCAAGCCACGTACAGAAATGTGTATGAGAAATATGTAGATAGCATAAATAAGCAACAACGCATGCGTAGTAGCTCAAATTTTTAAAACAACCTACGTAAGATGAAAACGACGTAACTGTGAATCCGGACCAAAGTGTGGAAAACAGATACAACTGATAAAGCATATAACCCACTATAATCATGCAGTCTAGGCTTGTATAGGACTTGTGAGATTTCCCTCTGCATGCATTAGCATGGCTTGCTCACTCATAACCTATCATTTACAACCCACAAGGGGCCATTATTTTATGAACCATAAACCTATACAGATCTGAAGTACTAATCTATTTCTCCATATAAAAGGGAAAAAAAGTGTTATGTTTAACTTAAGGATCATAAAGATATGAAAATGGAAACAAATAAATTCATGATAATTACTTAACATTAATAAAGATAGAAACTAGGAATAAATGGCAATGTATTTATTTTAATACTAGCTATATTGGCCACTTTAAATAGATTTTAATCTATATATATTAGACGGCAAAATGCTAAAATTCCAAATCATTAATTAGGTAATAAAGATGTGTACAACTCAAATAATTATAATCTGCTCTAGTTTTGTTGATAATGATCTATGCACTTGCTGCTGTCATTTGTTTAAATCTATTTAATTGGGGCTGTAGACACATTTTAGCACAGTTTATTGTCATGCAATATTTTGCTATGAATTATAATTGTCATTGAAATTGTTTTGCTAAAGTCATTTCTTTTTGCTGAATTAAAAAATAAATATAAACTTGTCTTGATTTATATATATATTATACTTTAGAATGATATGCTTTTTTTTGGCTTATATTTGTCCATGGAAAAGC
>WWET01002213.1:141816-156683 GCA_011038615.1 Limnodynastes dumerilii
TCCCTACAAGAAAAGTTTACTTAACCAAATCTGCTCCTTGAGTTTGAGAGCATTTAATCTGTTAATAATCCATCACTTTAGGGCTTCCTTAAGTAACTGTGCGTATTATTTTTCTTCTTAAGAAAGGAGGAAGTCTTCCCCCGCCCTCCTTCTACCTAAGCTACGCTGTGCGGACTTTAAAGACCATACAGAGTAAATCTATATACCTAAATGGTCTGTAGTTGAGTAAATGAGCATACGTAGTAGCTCATACCTCAATTTTACACTCCTAAGAAGCGCAAGCTTCTTAAGTGCGAATACAGTCCATTGTCTCAGGCCCCAAAATTCCACCAAAGCTTTTTCTGCTGTAATCAATGGTTCCTGATCCAGACGTTTGTTTTACGTATGCAGGGAGGTCTGCAGGTTCACTCATAATTTCCATGTGTTAAAAGATCTGTACCATAACATCTGGCACGTGCATGCGTGCAGCCTTAGCAACAAGAAACTTCCGCAAGCAGCTTGTGGAAGTTGAGTGTTGTTACTAATTTGGGTTCAGGCCCAATATATGCACAATAATGATGTCTTGCAATGTGTTTACTTCTGCAGTAAAGGCATATTTAAGGGCAGCAAAGTGGTTCAGTGAGTAGCACTTGTGCCTCACAGCACTGACATCATACGTTTGATTCCTGGACAAGGCCTTATCTGTGTGGAGTTTGTATGTTCTTCCCGTGTCTGTGTGGGTTTCCCTCGGGTGCTCTGGTTTCCTCCCACACTTTAAAAACATGCTGGTAGTTTAACTAATTCCTAAAAAAAAAAGAAATAAATGTGTGTCGTTCCAGGAGAGTGAGTGACTGACATGTGTTCTCTTTAAAATACATTTAAAAACAAGGGATGCACATTGGGTAATATATTGGTTAATACATTTATAATTCATACATATATATGTATTAACCAATATTGTTGATTTTTATAAAACCTTGGAGGGTTATACCCAAAGCACATCCCTTGTTTTTAAGTTTGTTTTCTAAAGAGGAATTGGTCATTCCCAGGGCTGCTGCTGGATATACCCGGGTATTATATGTTTTTTGTAGTCATCACTATTGAGATTTACAATCTCTTATGAGGCACAAGAATTATATTTGGAGAGTTATGCTCCAAATATATTTGTTTTCTCTGTAAAATGGAGGGTGGTGGTGATGTTTGAGGAAAGGTTGTTTCACAGGATGGGTGGTGGGCGGGTGGAAAGGACAGACTAGATGGGCCAAGTGATTCTTAAATCCCATCAAATTCTATGATCCAGCTGTTGTAGCTATAAGGTAACGAGCAGGGAGAAGGTGGCCATAACGGATGGGATTAGAGTCTGGATACCATGCAGATTTATTGGTTCATGGTCCATATTTAACAATAAACATGTACCTAGAAAATCTTATAGTCAACAAACATTTTATCTGGAAAATCATAACATTTCTACACATATTTGTAGACTAACCGATCCCAGCAGGGACAGGACGATTTCCCGACAGGAAAACTTCCCTTTATTGGCACCACACACCTCTCCTGCAGACACTTTATATATGCATTACTAGAGCTACCTATTGTCAACCAAAAACAGAGCATAGCACCCAAAGCACATGCAGACAAAGCCTCTTCCACCAGCTCTGTAGTGTGCCACTGGAATGGATAGGGGCCAGGATATTGGGCAAGTAGAAGGAAGAAGAAACAATAATTGAAGAAGAGATAAAAGTATAACAAAGAGATTGATTAAGAGAGAGAGAGAGAGAGAGAGAGAGAGAGAGAGAGAAAGAGAGAAAGAAAGAGAGAGAGATAGAAAGAGAGAGAGAGAGTTGAGTTATTATTTTTAATATCTGTTCATAAGCTTCATTTGCTCCAAATTTCCTACATATGTCACTCAGATCTCCAACAAAATATACCCAAACCGGGACACCTTAGATTCATGTACCACCTAACATCTCCGTCAGACCTCTCATATATCATGAAACTTTCCCATATGTTATTAATTGTTAGAACTACCCTGTTGGTTCTTATCAGTTCTTCTCCCATGCCCTTCATACCTCCTCCATATGTTTTCTTGAACATCTCCTCTATATTCCTTCTCGAATCTCTCTAAATGTTCTCTAAATGTTCTCACTCCTCCCTAAATGCCCCTTACACCTCCCTAAACACTCCTCTAACCTCCTCTATATTCCTTTTCTCCCAAAATGTTCTTCACGTCTTCCCTAATTTCCTTTCACACATTTCCATATTACCTTTGTGTCTAAACCACACAGGAGCCAGGAGGAGGACAGCCTGCACTCTTCAGTCTTGCTGCTCGTACTGTTCAAATTAGGTCACATGATAGCAAAATCTACAGCTTTCAGGGCACAATGATGTTATTTTGGGCAGTTGACCAACCTTTGGCCAATCATAGCATGCAGAGCACAAACAATAGCAAAAATATTTGTTCATTGGAAAAACACGATTAACAAATACATGTGAAATGTACCTCTCGATACAAAATAAACCATATAGAATTTTTTTTTACCCCTTTGTGTCGTATCAAATAAAGTTATTGTATTTGAAAATGTTCAAAAGAACAGACTGATATTTGTATTCCCTTTAAATACAAATCATACAACTTTCTACATATTTCACAGCATAGACTAGTCCCTGACATTTATATGATTAAAAAAATAGTCACAGCTGTGCAACCATCCAAAACTGATTTCTCTAAAAGATAGAAAGTTATTGTCAGACATTCAAACAAACAGACAGTGCCTACAGCATGCTCAGCATTTGGCTTCATTATAAAAATCTAAAGGACCTTCCACTATTCATCTGCAATTCAGGTTTGGGATTTTATTTTTCAACTATGGCATGACTTTAATGTCAGACAATAACTCTCAGCTTGAAATAAATGTATTACCTTTCTGTTAGATTCCCTGCGGTTGTGATTTGTGCATGGGTTTAAATTATTGATTTTGTTCAAAAAGAAATCTCATGCTTAAAAAAAATAATGAACAGCATAACGGTTTAGAGTTGAATCATTATTTGTAATCCTTCTAGCTATAAATTAGTATAACAAAATGTGAAAAGGTAAATTGCATTTTATTTGTTTAATATTTTCTGGGAGAATGTGCCAAGAAACATTTAAAGACAGTTGTAATAATAATAAAATGTTAAACTTTTATTTACAATCTATGAATTTTTGAAATTATAGTACACTAGTTAAAAGCCCATCAAAATGATGGAGAAAAATAAGAGTAAGATCAAGTTAGACCCTTTTTATATATGGCCCCTTGGACCCTTCACCCCACTATGGTCCTCCTGGGACCCTTCACCCCCCTATACTCCTCCTGGCACACTGCACCTCTCTATACTCCCCCTGGCTGGAACTTTTCACCCCTCTATAGCGCCCCTGGAACCCTTCACCCCTCTATCCACCTCCCAAAACCCTATTCGTATGTCACATGCTCCCCCCCCCCCCCCCACCTCCACACGCCACACAACACACACAAAGCAGTAGTAAAAAATGCTAAACACCGGACATATATGTTATACGTCTGGTAGTCTGCATACGGTCCTCTTTCTCTCTTTCTTCTGTCTGTCTATCCTCTGTATGTCATAAAATACAGTTTTTTGGTTGTACTAGCTCTGCGATCACCCAGCTGAATACCTCCATTCCTAGGGGACACCTGACACCCCCACAATTTACAATATCCCTATGTACTAGGGTTAAAGAAACAAGACATGTTCTAAATAAATACTTGTTCTGTGGTTTAAGACTATTCCTCTTGTGTTCTTGCTGTAAAGCAGACCTCTAAATTCTTCCTCTGTTCCTCCTTTAGATATAACATGCAACCTCCACTCCCGATCTCCACATGCAAAAGAAACGATACAACCCCTGTGCAGTATCCCTTGGCAACCGAACAGAGTTCTCAGGTGTGAGTATAACTTACCTGAGAACTCAGGAGAAGTCTTAAACCACAGAACAAGTATTTATTTAGAACTTATATAATAACAGAGACTGATTCGGAATCCCGCGGACACTTCTGTTTCATTTTTTATACATATCCTCTGTATGTATCTCCCCTTTCTGTATCTCCCCTGTCTCTCTCTCTTTCTTCTGTCTGTCCCCTGTCTCTCTATCCTGTCAGTTTATTCTCTCTCTCTCTCTCTCTCTCCTCTGTCTATTCTGTCAGTCTCTCTCCTCTGTCAGTATCTCCCTTGTCTATCTATCCGTCTGTATCTCCTTTGTCTCTCTTTCCTTTGTTTCTCTCTCCTCTGTCTGTCTATCCCCTATCTCTGTCTATCCTCTGTCTGTCTATCCTCTGTCTGTATCTCCTCTGTCTTTTTATCCTCTGTCTTTCTATCCTCTATCTGTCTATCCTCTGTTTGTATCTCCTCTGTGTCTCTCTCCTCTGTCTGTCTATCCTCTATCTCTCTCTCTCTCCTCTGTCTATCCTCTATCTGTCTATCATCTGTCTGTATCCCCTCTGTCTTTCACTCCTCTGTCTGTCTATCCTCTGTCTGTATCTCCTCTGTCAGTCTATCCTCTATCTGTATCCCCTCTGTCTCTCTCTCCTTTGTCAGTCTCTCCTTTGTCAGTCTCTCCTCTATCTGTATCTCATCTGTCAGTCTATTCTCTATCTGTCTATCATATGTATTGTGGGCTGGCGGCATTGCTGTGGGTAAACAGGCTCTGTTGGCCTCCGGGGGTTTATAGGTCTTCTCGCAGATGGAGCATCTTAGGGCGCTCTCGCTGTGTGCACTGTGGTGCTTGGACAGTGATCTCAGGAGAGAAGTTCATTTTACAGACCATACAAACAAACAGCCCCAGGTGGTCTGAAGGGTACATTGGAAAGAGCGGTCATGACCCACCACCGCCATGCACTGGTGATCCTGAAGATTGCTGAGGCGAGACAGATTGTGACCTCACAGCGCACAGTTCTGTACAGGCTCCCTGGTGGCAAGGGAGGATGCTGGACCAACAAAGTCAAGAAGAAAAGAGGTGAGAAGCAGCGCTAGGCTTTTATAAAATAGATACTGTGTCTTAAAACTAGTAACTGTAGAAAACATAACGCTATTGAATGTATTGTATTGTGGTTGGGCATTCAACCCACATACAATTAATTTGTTTGTCTGATTTGTACTTGGGCTACATTGGTGTTTGTGCATTTGTTATATACATCAATTTTCTTGAGGGAATTGGTATAATTCTCTTTATGAAATCTCAGCTATGTGTAACTAGTGCATACAACATTCACTCACACAGGGGCTGAAGCTGACTGACTAAAGAGTAGAGGTCGAGTCTGGCAGGGAAAGTGTCTGGGAGGGGCCACTCTGGCATATGAGAGGGGCCACTAGCCGAAAACATTCCTTAGGCCAAATTTACCAAGCTGCAGGAAAGGAAAAGTGGAGATGTTGGCCATAGTAACCAATTAGATTCTACCTTATATTTTCTAGTATTTAATAGGAAAGTGAGAGCTAGAATCTGATTGGTTACTATGGGCAACATCTACACTTTTCCTTTCCCACAGTTTAGTGAATCTGGCCCTTTATATAAGTATCTAAATCAGGTAATTCATTTAAACCAGGTGAGTGACAGTTGGAAGCTCAGGAGCAGAGTGTTGTGTACCTAATGGAATGGGTCATGTTAGAGGGTCTGCTGTATATATACACATTACTAGCTGCTCTCAGCTTTCCCTGACATAATTCAGAAAAACAAAATTAAAGTATGGCTTTTGGGAATTTATTGTGGCTGAGGGGAGTGGTTACTGAAGCGATCACACAGGTGTGTGGATTTCACAGCTCTGTGATTACAGCACACATCCAATAATCGCAGAACCGCACAGATATAAATGAAATGTCTGGATCTAATTTATTGTTCCTATATGTACCCTACACACAGAACATATACTGCTCCAATATATAACTTATTCATTTTCTAGGTACATTACTGAGGTAGTACATGAGTAATACACACTATTTTATTCCAGCAAATAAATATCTTCCTCTGAAAAAGTAATGTATTGATGAATAAATTAAAAAATAATTTATAAGTTTAGAAATTATGTGAATGTGTATTGTTAGAAGAATTTTCTTTTAAGATATCTTCCCCCAAGACTTCACAAAATGAGCATTTGAAATGGAAAAAGTAAAGAAATATAAAAATGAACTCAATATGTTATGTGGCTATGGCCCTTTCTCAGTTCCAGAATAATGAGTGTTGGAAGATATGCTTCCATACAGAATGTGATTTTGATGCACCTACTGGCCCCCATTCAGATCAGGGTTCAAGTGATACGCACTTGTGTGCTCTAATGGATGGTGTGATACGTTCAATCCACATACGCAAGTAAACAGGACATCTGGATGGGAAATATATAACGGCACAAGTCAGGGTGTATGGGCACTAAACAGCCAGCTCTCTGCTGCTATGTCTCCAAATGAGTTTTGCAAATGCAGGGTTGTTTAATGAAGGAAGGCTTAAAAACTGTTAGCAATAGAATGGAATTATCAGTTGTAGTGTTTATGCTTTAAAGTAATGGAACAATTCATATTCATATCATTTTTTCTGCACTTATCAACCACACAATACAGTAGCAGCAATTACAGTTCTGCTTAATATAGTTTTCCGAATCTGAAGCTTTTGAATGAGTTTCCAACCTGTCTTAGACATGACCTGCAGTAGGTGTCAATAATGGGCCTGATCCAGACCTACACTCATGAAACGCTCATGTGCGTAGCGTATTTACGCCGGCGTACCTCCGATACACTCCGCTCGGCACTCCCCTTGGTCGTACTTAGTTTTGCCTTCTTACGCCCAGCAATCCCTGCCCTAACTTTTCTGATCCTAACCACAGGCGTCCGTAAGCTCAATGCGTAGTTACGACGCTTAGCACGCCCATGCTGTACGATTTAAATGACTCACCCCGCGTATTTACGGATTTCATATATCAGGCCCACCCCCTCAACCGTATTTTTACGTAGGTGTTACGATCAAGGCCCATACACTCAGAATTTCGGAGCATAACATGAGCGTAACATCTACCCCACGCATGCGCAGTAAGTACAAATGGCCGTTTTTAAATCTGAAGCTGTTACGATCAAGGCCCATACGCTCAGTTTCTCAGACCGTAACGTGAGCGTAACATTTGCCCCGCGCATGCGCAGTAAGTACAAAAGCCCGTTTTTACGTTTACGGCCGCCGTAAAAACGCAAGCAGGCGTAGGTCTGGATCAGGCCCAATGTTCCAATGTAACGTCACCTTTGTTACATCTGCGTTCCGACCAAAACGCCCTAACTGTACACTGACTATATCTCTCCCCGCTTTCCATCCCTCTACACGCCCCTCAGAGTGCAAGCCTCGGTCACCAAAGTTGCACTATGATCTGAATGGGACGTCCCTGCAAGCTCTTCAGTTCTGAGCATGCCCAGTAGTGAATCACGCAAAGGAAGGTCACGCCAGCTGCCGTACGCTCAGATCTAGAACGGGGCCACTGTTAGCAATGTTGTAATACGTTATAATATGATTGTATGATTACATTACATAATGATTACATATGATTACATTGTAATGTGACCCTACTGACCGGCATCAATACTAATTAACAAGTTAAACTTAGACTTAACAAAATGCAATCATCAATATTAGTATTCACTAAAGATCCTTTCGTTAATATCCATTCTCACTAATTAGAATAGTATTGACTGAAACCACTCATTCTTAAAATGAGATGTTATTAGTTGTAATCGTTAGCAGTAATTGATGGAAATAATTATGGAGGGATGTGTGAGTGTTAATCAAAATGTTAGCACAACCTTCTCTTTATATTCTTTATATTAATTGCAACACTGCATGATGTTTTATCAATATAAGTCTAAATAAGTCTATAAGTCTAAATATTAGCACAATCATTTCTTGCAATGGGCTATGCTATTGTGGTATTTTGAATCAAAACACTTGAACAATAAGGTCTGACTTATTTCAGTAAGAACCAGTTTTGTCAAGTAAAAATGACCTACCACAGATTTTATAAGAAGTATACAGAAAATTTTAGATATAAGTTCTGAAATGCAGCACATGAACCAGTATTGATGAAAATGTTCAGGTACTATCCAGGGTTTTTGTGCAGCGGAAACACAAACATGTTATTGAAAATACAAGGAACAAAAAAACAGGTCCGGTGCACTCTACCACACATTATATAACTCTGTGTCAGCACATACATAGAAAGGAGGTTTAGTTAACAATGGACCTGATTCACACTTAAGAATCTGCAGCTTTTTAGGTGTGTATATTATAAGGGATATACTGCACATGCGTAGTAAGCTTATATATGCAATTTACGTAGGATTTAAGAACGAGACGGCTCTGAATCACCCTTACGAACAAATTTCTTCTAGCTTCTAGGTTCATAGTGACTTAAGAAGAAGGCTCGTGCCGGGAAATCTTAAGAACAAAGATAAGAAGCTTGGACTGAGGGAGGCAATTAGTTGAGGAAATCTGGGCACGGTTAGGCAGAAACGTTCTTAATTAGCCTCCCTACGCGGATAACTAAGAACCTATAGATAAGTTAGTCCTATGGCATTCTTAAGTCATTTGAGAAGCTGAAAACCAGGGGGTATTAGGGGAGTCGCCTTGCTACTAGTTGCATATAATTAAGAACCTAAATCATTCTTAAGTGTGAATCAGGTCCCATATAGCTATATTGGGTTAAGCTTACTTGCCCAGCATCAAGGCACCTCCTGTAGGTGAGTCCCTTTCTATTTGCTTTATGTGTATTTAGGAGGTCTGTATTAAGACATCCATGCCATCTGAAAAGTGTGCAGCAGCCATATTAGGGAGGGGTCAGGCTCCCAAAGTAAACTAACAGTAACAAAAAAACACAAGGCCGCACTTCTATTCAAATATATGAAATGTGTGCAAGTGTTTATATAAATGGGAGAGGTGCAGCCAAGGACCAAAGTGACCACTGTGTAACTACAATGAACAAAAGACAGGTCTAGAGCGCCAAACAAACATTATATAAAACTATGTGTCAGCACATACATAAAAAGGAGGTTTATTTCACAATATAACTATAATGGATTATTGATAATGCACGTATCCTATTCAGATATCTGACAGTAGCAACTTATATTGAATACTGAAAGCACACTTTTAAAACATGCAAATAGATGTTGATAGACAAATAGACTGAGGTGTAATGCTGCAGCCTATACATTTTGCATGTTTTCAGAGTATCTTTTAGTTTTGTTGGAAACAGTTTTGATGTACTTTACCACATTTACATAATGAATCAGGAAAATCTCTTCTTTTCAGTAAAGTCAGTGACACATGTTAAAACAATAGATTCAGTGATTTTGATTTAAATTTTATATTTCTTTCCAGATATAAAAGCCTGAACTTTGTTGTATAAGCCTATAATAACAAAACAAATATTAACCAAATATTATTCCAAGTCAGGTAGCTGTGGCAATAGGATTCCACATAATCCTTAATATTTATACAAACACCTCGGATTTGTGCTTCTCACATTTAATAGAATCAGTATTATACTGTGATACAACCTGTTCCTACTTTTAAAAATGTTTTAAGTATGAAATTACTTTTTAGAATATAGGAATAAATGTAACTACCGTATTTCCCCATGTATAAGACACACCTTTTTTGGAAAAATCTGGTGTCCAAAAACAGGGTGAGTCTTATACAGGGGGGTTACCATTTTAACATCCAGCGCCGCTGGTCTGGAGTCAGACTGCGGCTGGATGTTAAAATAAGGCTAGGCTGGTCAGACTGCGATGTTAAAATAAGGCTAGGCTGCAGCTCCCCTCCAAAGTTTTCTTACCTTTCAGATCATCCAGTGAGGTAAGGTAAGAAAACCTGAAAGAGGAGAGGGGAGCTTTTCCCCATGTACAAGATGTACTTTTCATTTTGGGACCCCAAAATTAAGGTGTGTCTTATACAGGGGTGCGTCTTGTACATGGGGAAATACGGTATATACTGTAAATATATACTAGTTTATACAGGCAAAGGAAATACATTTTTGCTGCACAATTCCCATTCACATTAGACAGGATTCACAAGAACGATTTTTTTTAACTTACATGCCTAGTTTTCCGTTCAGATGTACTACACATGCGTAGTAACTATTTTACACTATCTAAGAAGCGTTTCGTGAAGTAGATTGCATACATGCGGTCTTTAAAGACCTGGCCGTAATTCCCAGGGCGGTCATTGCTCAGGATCAGACCCAATGACTCCTAGATCCCTTTCCTCCTCAGTAGTTTCTAATGTAGTGCCATTAATGATATATTGAGCTTTTGGGTTTTTGTGCCCCAAGTGCATAAGTTTGCTTTTCTTTTGGAATTAAACTGCAGTTGCCGCACTCTTGACCATTCCTCTAGTCTACCTAGATCATCCCTCATTTTGTGTACCCCTCCTGGCATGTCTACCCTGTTACATATCTTTGTGTCATCTGCAAAAAGGCATATTTTCCTCTAAAGAAACAACTTTACCTGTAACACATAATATCAGATACTGTAAACAATCTGGAGATGGTAAGCAAAGCCCCCTCTTGCACCGATTATGGCTTATACTTTGTAGCAGTTGTATTTCCAATTATTTGCACTTCATGGAAGGAGATCATATTGATCATTGTATTTTAGAGTAAAAGTATTGTTGGAACATTTTATTATACATATAGGAGCTTTTTTCAGCAGATAGCCATTAATTGAAATGCATTTCTCATTTCATTAATATTGCACTCAGATTTGTTATTTTAATCACTTCAGTTCTCTGAAATAAATGGACACTTGAGTTGATGATTAAGTGGTTTACATTATTACCCTCCAAGCATAATTCCTAATTATAATTAGTAGGAAATTTCCCGTGTTTTAGAAAGAGAAATTAGCTGGGCACAGGATTAGGTGTATTTATGGAAATACTTTCTTCTTCTGTTTATGGAAATGCATTCAGTGGCTGTTCATTAATTCTACAGAAAAATTGAAGCTACTTTTTAAATTGCATTCAAACTACTTGTCACAGACTTGAAACACTTAAAACACAAACAAATACTAGTCATCATTTACAAATGGGGAAGAAGTTGGGGACATAATTGATCTGATCCAGACTGGAATGGAAACCCCAATGCAAATAATGGGAAGTTTAAGTGCAATCTAGACACAAAAGCATCTTCAGCTCTGGGTGCTTACAGATGCATAGCAGTCAAACCAAATGATCCCTGTCCCCATCGATCTAAACACAAGAGCAGGGTAGTTCACTGTTCTGTATAATGGAAGTGGTAGTTCTGTTTCATGTGAGCTTTTAACTGATCATTAAGCGAACAACAGCTGATACCTTACACACAGCAGCCACACACACATGAAATAAAAACACGGACATCTTCATTTGGCTTTAAAATGGGGACATAGGTTTATTGAAATAATTAACTAATTGGTGGAATTACTATAAAATTTAGGGTTGAGCAAGGTGGCCAATAGCAGGTAGGTGTCACCTCTGGAACTTAAAACGACAACAGCACGTCATCGATAAATGCGCCCCCACCACCCCCGAATACCCCCGGCTCCACCTCTTCACGTGCACACCTCACCTGATGGAGGAGGCAAACCAGGTCCCGTCACGGGACAGGTGACCCAGCAATAACTTGAAGGGTGCGCCTCTGATAACAGATATTTTCATCCCTTCTTTTTTCACTGTGCCAAACAAAATACAGTGACAGACCACCTCTACTGCCCAACCTATGCCCGTCTGTGGAAGAAAATATACATGTGAAAATACATCCTACTCAAGGGAGGGAGGTAGGGTAAAGATCTTCAAAAGAGGAGTAGAACACACAAAACAACCCAGTATAACAATTAGTTCACCTGACCCAAACCCCACCCTCCCACTAAACCAATCAAAACCATAACCCTATTACCATATTCTAGAAACATCCTAACAGTAAAGTTCCTACTGCATGTAAGGCCCAGCTGGTCGCTTATGCTACCTCCCACTTAGGCAGTGCTCGGTTTTCCTTTAAATTGCTAAAAATATAGTGATAAATGAAAAACAATTAACGTGCAACATGATGCATAAGCAGCAATTCCATACCTTTAGGGAAATGTTTGCAAGGCGTGGGCATCAGAGCCCATCACATAGGGGCGGGGGCACCATGGACCCGTTTTAACAGTGGGCCGGTGCACAGAGAAGTTCTTCTTTGCAAATTGGCTCACCAATGAACAACTCTGATGGTAAGATACTGCCGATACCTGCTGCTTCAGAGCTAGGTAAGTATCGGTGGGCCCCCATCAGGTCCGGGCCCAGGACAATAGTCCCGGCTGTGCCCCCTGATGACAGCCCTGATAGAGATTACACAGTAACATTGGACCAGATCCAGGACTAAAAAGGTCACCCAATTTACGCAACATGGCTGTGTAAGTCAGGTGATTTTCTAGCAGAACGCGTTTGTGCACCGGATGTTCCGCATTGTAACGTCTATCGTCCGTATGACAGGTTTTCCGTGCAGGGGGCGTATCTCAAAATCTGCAAGCCTAATGCCAGCCAGAGAGGTGGGAATATGCGGATTAAGGTAAGTGGATGGCGGAAGGGAGATTACGCCCCTCTCAGGTGTGGACAGACCTCTGCACATACAGAATGTGTGTGGCGGTCTGGATCAGGGCCAGTGTCGGACCTACATTTTTGTGGCCCTAAAACCTTGAACTGTTATTGGGGCCCCTTTGCAACCAGCAATAATAGGGCAACATTCAACACGGTTCAAAGGCCAAATGGTGGAAAGCAAGGTGGTGGGGTGGAATCCTTAAAAATGGCCATACAGTGAGCACCTTCCCACCAGCAATGGGAACTGGGTAACGGCTGCTATATCCTTCAATGCACACAGTGAACCTGATTCACACTTAAGAAACTTGCGTAGGTAGATCATTTATGCAATCTATGTACCAGTTAGGTATGTAGATTGGCTCCATTTGGTCTTTAAAGATCGCACAGAGTAGTTTAGAAAGATGGAGGCTGCTTAATCCTGCCTTGGGGAGTGATTAGGAAGAAGGAAACTGTGCACGGTAAGATAAGGTAGTCCTATGGCACAAGGGCAGAACGAGTGAGTTAGGTGCAGTTCTTTTCACACCTAACTCATTCTAAAGTATGAATACAGTCCAGTGACACTAACAGCAGCTCTCTATTCTGCACCCAGCTGGATCATAAAAATTATCCTCTAGATGGAGGTGTAGACAGAGTGTCTGCTGGCCAGCACTGATCAGGGGGATTCTTTGTACTCAGACCCCCCCCCCTGCATAGAGCATATTCTAAGTACTATATTGAGTACTTCACCCCACTGGCTTATGATTCTATCTAGGGCTCGACTCTATTAATCTCCATTCGCTTCTATTATTTCTCTATTTTCACACCAACGCTTCTAAACATCCATGACGTCACTTTTAAATGTCTTCTTTGATCACTGATTCTATCACTAAAATAATCTTATTTTAATAACACCCACTTAAAAAACCCTCAATCAATTAAAAAAATAAAAACAAGTTAAGCTGCGTTAGTTTCATAGTAGATCTATCATTAATCAGGGCCATTGAGTCATCATGGTATCTCATTCATATAAATAGCAACACGTAATTATTACATTAATACACAAACTGTAACCAAGCAACAGTGCAGGTGATTACATGGTCTGTTGTAATCTGGAAGAACCAAATATAGATTTCAAATTGTCATTTTTTTGTACGGAAACTATTTTAAGTTTTTAAATAGTTTACATAACAAATAAAAAGAAAATTTACAGAGAACATTGATATAATCCAATGGAAGGTGCCAGCAATAAACACAGAGGGGCCTTCTGCAGAATAATGAGGCAGATCCTAAAGTAAGATCATAAGATCTCAAGATCGTAATTCCCCTGTACTTATGATATCGTACCGGCTGACATACATAACGTAATTATGTACGCCAGTGGGTACGATAAAGGGGTGTTAACCCTATTTTACGATGGTCAAATCTCCGCCATAGAGGCAAAGATAGTCATGTAAAATAGGGTTGGGGGCGGGGGAAGCCCCCTCACGATCAGGAATACTGCCACAAGGCCGCATACGTGATCATAATAGTTAAGGTAGGAATTACTTACGTGTCCAGATGTCCTACCGACAGCGGGGAGTGCATGGGGCGTGCCCTTCCCACCACAATGGCACCCGTAATGACCTCGGGAGCCCGTAGGTCTGGATCCGGACCTATGTCTCCAGTTGTGGTACATTAAAAAACAAAACCACTTAACATTATCAGAATAGACAAACAGTCACAACACATGGTACAGGACTAGACACAGACGCTGGCTTAACTGGCCCTCCATCACAGCCTACAGTGTCATGAGATCATCATTGCTTCCTACCTGCATTACTATACCATTGCACAAGCATTAGTACTACTCAAGGGCGGCCATATTGGATGCAGTCAGCGGCCACAAACCAACCACATACAGCTGAGTCAGTCACATGTTTCATTTCGCATTGAGTACACCCTATTTAAATCCCTAAGACAGTCTCACCTGTGCCAGTAGAGCAGGTAATCTGGTATATTTTCCTGGTTCCTGTGTCTACTTGTGGAAACCCAGTCTCCTGTGTCAGCATTGCTGTTCAGTAACTCATCAAGCTTCCAGCTTACCCCTCGCTTCTCAGACTATGGGTTACCATCATGGCAGCTTCACTTGTTTCAGCTAACACTGCTTCCTATAATAACCTATCAATCCAAGGGTCCCCCCAACCAGATACCCAGATACTGTACCCAAATCCGTGACACTTTCCATGTCTACCATGTGATAAGACTAGCCTCTAGCTCAGTGTTGGCTAACCTGTGACACTCCAGGTGT
>WWET01002213.1:180864-191677 GCA_011038615.1 Limnodynastes dumerilii
CAGAGGGGGGTGGGCTTAAGCTGTCCATCGCAGGGATCTCCCTGCGAACAGCTACTAACGCCAGCCTGAGCTGGCGTTAGATTTTCATGGTGAGCGGAGTTAGAAACTCCGCTTCACCACCCCTTCACCGCTGTGTAAATATGCGGTACAGGGGGAGCCCGTTCACATGAACGGGCCCGTGATGGCAGGAGAAGGAGTCCTGCATCGTCATGGAAACGATAGTTTCCACTGGCGATGCAGGGTTTTTAAATATGAGAAAGGACATTTTGAAGCGATAAGGGCAGTTTTCTATTGAAAATAGAATGAGCTGAATCCAGACTTAAGTAAGTTCTTGAAATTAATTACTCCTGGGCTAAACCATGTTGATTTCAGGGGGAGTCAAGTTAATTGTAGTCTTTGCATGCAGGGTTATATCTTTAGGAGACTAAAAGTGGAAAAATTGATAATTCAAGCGCACCATAAACCTGCTATGCCAAAACAAAACACCAGGAGGTGTCTCAAAAAACCTCCAAAGAACAAATAGAATATGCAAAAAATACAGTGATATATTCAAGGCACTGGGTTATTCTACATAGGGTGGGGGGGAGTGTCAGTCTAAAGATATGACAATCCAATAAATGACCAGTTATGAAATTCCTAAAATAGTCTAATGATGTACATATACAGCTGTAAAAAAAAAGTCTCATATGAAAGTATCAATGGTGTAGTTGGTATTCATTCCCATGAAAAGGTATCCCTCCCAAAAACAAATAGACATGGAAATAAAAAGAGAAAAAACATTTATTAAATCACATCCAATAAAATTAACAATGGAAAAAGGATCAAGACATCATACCAGGAAGCAGTGGAATGGGTAAGTTGACAGCTGCTGCCACAAGATGTAATACCCGGGTGTTTGGCGCTAGAATACAGTCTCTCTACCAGGTCCACGGTGAGGTGATGACGTCACAATCAGCTGGCCAATCCTCGGACTAACGCGTTCCTGGCTGCACTCAGCCCTTTCTCAAAGTCCTAGGGTTATATCTTTGAATTGCTTACTGTACACAGATACTGACCAGCTTTTCTATCACACTGCAATCAACATGGTTTAGCCCAGGTGTAACTTTCCTCTCCTATCTATTTTCCTTATTTCATGCGCAAAAGGGATGATGTTCCCGCATTTTCCCTGATCTCTTCCCAGTCCTCCGAATCCAACACTACCCCCAAATCCTCCATCCAGGCATTCTCATGCATTTCTACATTTTCTGATATTACTGAAGCTAATTTAGAATATATATTAAAGATAAGACAAAGAGTCGCAAAGGAGGTATAAGAGCAAATACATAATAACATTTTCCATAAATGAAATGTTGGATCTGAAGATAATTATAGAAAACAGAACTGGGGAGATCATGTTTTCGTTGAATATTCGCAAGGGAAGGGAATCCATAAAGTCATTAAGATTAGCTATACCCTTATATATCTATCAATTGCTTACTGCACACAGATACTGACCAGCGTTACTATCACACTGTTATTTAGACTTGGGGTAGGAAACATCAACTCTCAACTCTAATACTGTTTGCAACAGATGAAATATGACTCCCCTGCAATCAACATGGTTTGTCCCAGGAGTAACTAATTTCAAGCACTTAGTTAAGGACCTGATTCAGAGTTACACATCCACACGGATGCGCAGCGTTTTTCTGCAACTGTGCATGTGCAAAAAGCGCAAGGAAGTCGCATTGCTGGCGAAGTTTAGTGTATCCACCAGCATACGAATCCGCCTGCAAATAGGGGTGTTCCACAATATTAAATGAGAAAAGGGGAGTTTTTCTCATTTAAAATACTGCGTGCACAGCAGTCCGGTGGCTGCTTAATAAGCCCTACGCTTCCATCATCCCAGGGATGGTGTAAGTGTAAGGCATAAGCTCACTCGAGCTGCCCAAAAAAAAGTGCAGTATAAAAAAAAAAGCCACAATAAACAGTTAACCCCCCCTTGCCCCCCCCGCCGCAATTATATAAATAAATAACAGTACTACAAGTAGAAGCATGCCCATGAATGCCAGGGCCACGGCCTGCTGAGCGATTAACATGTCCCCATTCAAAAAATAAACATTAGAGTGTTGCCACCAAAAACTTATAAAATATGGCCACAAGTACATTATTAAAAAAATAAAAAACATACTTACCTGCTCTGATGGGGGTCTGGTCTTGCAAGTCTTTAATCCGGGGGTGTACTTTGCAAAAACCAAAAACTTCTGCAACGACGCAAACCATGTCCTGCAAGCAGGACATCCCGAAGCTAATGACATTTTCACTGTCCTTGGGTCATATTTACCGTATATACTCGAGTATAAGCCGACCCGAATATAAGCCGAGGCACCTAATTTTGACACAAAAACCTGGGAAAAGTTATTGACTCGAGTATAAGCCTAGGGTGGGAAATGCAGCACCTACTGGCAAATTTCAAAATTAAAATAGATACCAATAAAATGTCATTAATTGTATCATCATGTGTACCCAGCACCCAGTATCCAGTGTGCCCCTCTGTGTGTCCTGCCAGTCAGTCTGCCCCCTCTATGTGTGTCCTGCCAGTCTCTGCCCCTTCCCTGCTGAAACATTGGACTTACCTCAGTTGCCCCTTAATGCCTGCCAACATATCTGCTCCTTAATGTCTGCCCATAATGCCAGCCTCCATGTCTGCCCCCAAATGCCAGCCTCCATGTCTGCCCCCAAATGCCAGCCTCCATGTCTGCCCCCAAATGCCAGCCTCCATGTCTGCCCCCAAATGCCAGCCTCCATGTCTGCCCCCAAATGCCAGCCTCCATGTCTGCCCCCAAATGCCAGCCTCCATGTCTGCCCCCAAATGCCAGCCTCCATGTCTGCCCCCAAATGCCAGCCTCCATGTCTGCCCCCAAATGCCAGCCTCCATGTCTGCCCCCAAATGCCAGCCTCCATGTCTGCCCCCAAATGCCAGCCTCCATGTCTGCCCCCAAATGCCAGCCTCCATGTCTGCCCCCAAATGCCAGCCTCCATGTCTGCCCCCAAATGCCAGCCTCCATGTCTGCCCCCAAATGCCAGCCTCCATGTCTGCCCCCAAATGCCAGCCTCCATGTCTGCCCCCAAATGCCAGCCTCCATGTCTGCCCCCAAATGCCAGCCTCCATGTCTGCCCCCAAATGCCAGCCTCCATGTCTGCCCCCAAATGCCAGCCTCCATGTCTGCCCCCAAATGCCAGCCTCCATGTCTGCCCCCAAATGCCAGCCTCCATGTCTGCCCCCAAATGCCAGCCTCCATGTCTGCCCCCAAATGCCAGCCTCCATGTCTGCCCCCAAATGCCAGCCTCCATGTCTGCCCCCAAATGCCAGCCTCCATGTCTGCCCCCAAATGCCAGCCTCCATGTCTGCCCCCAAATGCCAGCCTCCATGTCTGCCCCCAAATGCCAGCCTCCATGTCTGCCCCCAAATGCCAGCCTCCATGTCTGCCCCCAAATGCCAGCCTCCATGTCTGCCCCCAAATGCCAGCCTCCATGTCTGCCCCCAAATGCCAGCCTCCATGTCTGCCCCCAAATGCCAGCCTCCATGTCTGCCCCCAAATGCCAGCCTCCATGTCTGCCCCCAAATGCCAGCCTCCATGTCTGCCCCCAAATGCCAGCCTCCATGTCTGCCCCCAAATGCCAGCCTCCATGTCTGCCCCCAAATGCCAGCCTCCATGTCTGCCCCCAAATGCCAGCCTCCATGTCTGCCCCCAAATGCCAGCCTCCATGTCTGCCCCCAAATGCCAGCCTCCATGTCTGCCCCCAAATGCCAGCCTCCATGTCTGCCCCCAAATGCCAGCCTCCATGTCTGCCCCCAAATGCCAGCCTCCATGTCTGCCCCCAAATGCCAGCCTCCATGTCTGCCCCCAAATGCCAGCCTCCATGTCTGCCCCCAAATGCCAGCCTCCATGTCTGCCCCCAAATGCCAGCCTCCATGTCTGCCCCCAAATGCCAGCCTCCATGTCTGCCCCCAAATGCCAGCCTCCATGTCTGCCCCCAAATGCCAGCCTCCATGTCTGCCCCCAAATGCCAGCCTCCATGTCTGCCCCCAAATGCCAGCCTCCATGTCTGCCCCCAAATGCCAGCCTCCATGTCTGCCCCCAAATGCCAGCCTCCATGTCTGCCCCCAAATGCCAGCCTCCATGTCTGCCCCCAAATGCCAGCCTCCATGTCTGCCCCCAAATGCCAGCCTCCATGTCTGCCCCCAAATGCCAGCCTCCATGTCTGCCCCCAAATGCCAGCCTCCATGTCTGCCCCCAAATGCCAGCCTCCATGTCTGCCCCCAAATGCCAGCCTCCATGTCTGCCCCCAAATGCCAGCCTCCATGTCTGCCCCCAAATGCCAGCCTCCATGTCTGCCCCCAAATGCCAGCCTCCATGTCTGCCCCCAAATGCCAGCCTCCATGTCTGCCCCCAAATGCCAGCCTCCATGTCTGCCCCCAAATGCCAGCCTCCATGTCTGCCCCCAAATGCCAGCCTCCATGTCTGCCCCCAAATGCCAGCCTCCATGTCTGCCCCCAAATGCCAGCCTCCATGTCTGCCCCCAAATGCCAGCCTCCATGTCTGCCCCCAAATGCCAGCCTCCATGTCTGCCCCCAAATGCCAGCCTCCATGTCTGCCCCCAAATGCCAGCCTCCATGTCTGCCCCCAAATGCCAGCCTCCATGTCTGCCCCCAAATGCCAGCCTCCATGTCTGCCCCCAAATGCCAGCCTCCATGTCTGCCCCCAAATGCCAGCCTCCATGTCTGCCCCCAAATGCCAGCCTCCATGTCTGCCCCCAAATGCCAGCCTCCATGTCTGCCCCCAAATGCCAGCCTCCATGTCTGCCCCCAAATGCCAGCCTCCATGTCTGCCCCCAAATGCCAGCCTCCATGTCTGCCCCCAAATGCCAGCCTCCATGTCTGCCCCCAAATGCCAGCCTCCATGTCTGCCCCCAAATGCCAGCCTCCATGTCTGCCCCCAAATGCCAGCCTCCATGTCTGCCCCCAAATGCCAGCCTCCATGTCTGCCCCCAAATGCCAGCCTCCATGTCTGCCCCCAAATGCCAGCCTCCATGTCTGCCCCCAAATGCCAGCCTCCATGTCTGCCCCCAAATGCCAGCCTCCATGTCTGCCCCCAAATGCCAGCCTCCATGTCTGCCCCCAAATGCCAGCCTCCATGTCTGCCCCCAAATGCCAGCCTCCATGTCTGCCCCCAAATGCCAGCCTCCATGTCTGCCCCCAAATGCCAGCCTCCATGTCTGCCCCCAAATGCCAGCCTCCATGTCTGCCCCCAAATGCCAGCCTCCATGTCTGCCCCCAAATGCCAGCCTCCATGTCTGCCCCCAAATGCCAGCCTCCATGTCTGCCCCCAAATGCCAGCCTCCATGTCTGCCCCCAAATGCCAGCCTCCATGTCTGCCCCCAAATGCCAGCCTCCATGTCTGCCCCCAAATGCCAGCCTCCATGTCTGCCCCCAAATGCCAGCCTCCATGTCTGCCCCCAAATGCCAGCCTCCATGTCTGCCCCCAAATGCCAGCCTCCATGTCTGCCCCCAAATGCCAGCCTCCATGTCTGCCCCCAAATGCCAGCCTCCATGTCTGCCCCCAAATGCCAGCCTCCATGTCTGCCCCCAAATGCCAGCCTCCATGTCTGCCCCCAAATGCCAGCCTCCATGTCTGCCCCCAAATGCCAGCCTCCATGTCTGCCCCCAAATGCCAGCCTCCATGTCTGCCCCCAAATGCCAGCCTCCATGTCTGCCCCCAAATGCCAGCCTCCATGTCTGCCCCCAAATGCCAGCCTCCATGTCTGCCCCCAAATGCCAGCCTCCATGTCTGCCCCCAAATGCCAGCCTCCATGTCTGCCCCCAAATGCCAGCCTCCCACACACAGGTTAACCCCCTAAGTCCTCAGAGAGGTTTACTCACCTCTCTGGTGGTCTGGTCCGGCGGTGGCGCTGTTTTCCGAAAATGAATGGTTGAGTATGCGAATCGCATACTCACCCATTCATAAGAAAAAATTTGAAATCACAGGTTAACCCCCTAAGTCCTCAGAGAGGTTTACTCACCTCTCTGGTGGTCTGGTCCGGCGGTGGCGCTGTTTTCCGAAAATGAATGGTTGAGTATGCGAATCGCATACTCACCCATTCATAAGAAAAAATTTGAAATAGGAACAGACGAAAATACACTTTTCGCTGTCCCTATTTCACAATCTGTAACATCACAGTGGGGACTTATACAGTGTGTATGGTTTAATAAGATGTGTATGGTAACCCTTTATTTGCATTGTCATGTATATCGTTACTGACTGTAAAGCGTGGGACAGAAAATAGATATATCTTCTCACATAGGAGCGGATTCTGACCTCTGTGCGTTTACCGCATGCGCGGAGGTCTGGCAGTGTACATGAAAAAGAAAAGTGAACTCCCCTGTCACTCCCCTCTCTCGTACTGACTGTATATGACATGCTCTGCTATAAGACGGCCTTAAGTCACCCACGCGGTCAGTAGTACGTACAACCGCTGATCCGCACCACCCACCCCTGCTGTAAAATGGATGTATTCTTCCCCCCCCACCTTACAGAGTTTAGGCAGGCGGAGGGGATGCGACGACCACTCGGACGGATTGTATTGTATTCCCACATATATGTAGGGAGGTAGGTGGTTTTCCTCCTTTTTTCACTTCACTACAGCAGCGGTTATTAGGATGCACTTCATTTAAGATCTTCCTTTATTTTTCATTATTTCAGAGGATTGTATTGTATTGTTCACTATCGACCTCACCCCGACCACTGTTCAACACACCCGATTTATGCACGCAAAGTGCGTAAGTCAGGTGTCTGAACAGAGGTGCGCCTGCGCCTGACAGATGTTCCTACAGACCTCCAGGCGTGGGGTACATTTGGGATAACATTTATAATTTACCCGTTGTGAAGTAAGAACTTGGTGTAGAATACATAATAAAAAAAAAAAAGGAGAAAGTATTACTTTTATGCAAAATAATGATTTTTATTTTTTTTTGTCACGTGTAGGACATTTTTAGTAACACCCATTTTATGTATGTAAAACAAAAACACTGCACTTCTATATTTGGTTATTTAACGATACTTAATAAATATTATTGTTTTTAGTACATATTTTTTGCTTTTGATTTTATATTCCATTTCATACACATCTACCAGAGCAGGGGAAAAAATACTGCCTCTCACTGTTTAAGAACTGGTGTAGGTAACATTGCAAAAATCTGATCAATACTTACAGTTCCATTTTTCCATTTTGCCCAACAACCTTCAAAAACATAACTTTTGCTGAACAGTGATTTTCCCAGGAGCTCTGTGCAGTGCCAGCATATCCATAGTGCGCAATCTTTCTGGAAGATGTTTGAACCGTGCCAGCAAAAATGTCCCTGCTGTTACATCTGCAGCTTCATGTGGCTGTATTTGAATAACTTCCATTAGGGAGGAACGATCTTCAGTACTGTCAGGTTCAGTATCAGACTGTGCTTTACTTGAGAGATTCGCAGTTTGAAAACTTTGAACATTTTGTGCTCAGACTGAAAAGTGTGCCCAACAATCACAGTATTTTTGTCATGGCCCTGCAGATAGTATAGTGACTGTAACCCATTATTACTAATTATAGTTTTCCATCTTTGATCTAACATTTAATTGTTTTTCTCCATTTCTTCAGGAGTGATACAGACGATTATTTTCACTGACAAGCGTTCCGCTGAAAGTAAGTCTTTAGAATTCTCAACCTGATATTTGCGCTACTTTACTCTGCTCCACACAGCATGTTTTACTACTGCTCCTATCCCACCCATCTACGATGAGCTGCCTTTAGATATAAAGTTCCTTTTTTGGCTTCCTCTATTTGGAATAGGCAGCCATTTTTTTAATGAATAGGTTTCGGCATGCTCACCCATTAATTTTTGCTGTACCCGAAGCACCAACTGCAGACCCACTGCTGACAACTCCGGAGAGGTGGGTAACTTCTCTGGGGACTTTTAGTGCTAGGAAGGGATGGGGGGGTTTTAGGGCCTTAGAAGGGGAGGATTAGGGCCTGGCTGCGGGGAGGGGAGTCTTAGGGTTAGGTTATAGAGAAGGGGGTATCAGGGCAAGGCTAGGGAGAAGGGAGGGTCAGTGTCAGCCTGCGGGAAAAGGAGGGTTAGGGTTAGGATAATGGAAGGAGAGGGTTAGGGTTAGAATTACGGAAAGGGTTGGATTGTTTTTACATTTACCTATCAGAGCACCATGTTCTGTGCTTTGGGGATCGATTGCTATGCCTCATCAAGGCATAACCAATCAATATTCCAGCCAGTTCGAAACTGACTGGGCGAGAACAGTCCTATCGAAATAGGGCCATTCTTAGCGGGGACCCACACCCCTCATATCAACCCTTCCCCCTTGCCATGGGATGTGGCAAAAAAGTGCCCTTGTTCCTCTACACCAAAGTCTTCTTTCATACAACAAAGCTTCAACATTGTAAATCTATTCTGAAATTGAGCTGCTACCCCATCAGAAAATATCTTGATGTTTAGTAAATAGGCAAATTACAGCATACTTGTCGTGGGCAAACTTTTAATCCATAGCCACGTACAGATACTGTATACACAGAAGGAGTATCAAGGCACAATCATCACAACTGACTGTATACACAGGTCTGATCAAGACACTAGTCAATAGTTGGTTAATAGTTCTTATTTTAGTTTTGAATATCGTTGTTTTTAAAAAAAAAAGTATTTGTTAATATTTTTTAGTGTAGTGTTTATATAAGTTTACTGTTTAGTGTGTATAGTTTTGTGTTTAGTATATATTGCTTAGTGTAGATTGTATAATTTTTTTTGTCAAATTCTGTGCAGTAAAGACTGTTAAGGATATTAGGTCTACTATAATTAAGTGTTATATTTTTAGTATTGTCCATAGTGAATACTGTTCGTATTGTATAGATTGTGTATGCAGTTGTGTAGTGTGTTAAGGGTATAACTTTATATTGTGTAGTGCTAATGTTGTATTTTCAAAATAAGAACGACAAACTGTGCTGCCAAATGTGTTAATTACTGTATTATATTCAAACTAATACATATTCCCTGTTCAGTTTCATCAGAAAGAAATTACAGCCAAATTAAAACTCTTAAAACATTGAAGATTTCTCACACAGATAACAAAGATCTCATCAGTGGTGAAAGTTTGTGGACAATTTCTAGTGCGTATTGAAACGGAACTAGTTCCAAATGATCTCGCTTTATAGATATGTCCATAAGTGCATTAAGCAGGACTTGTCTTTATGAACTTCAGTTTGCTGAAGACTCTTTTGCTTTTGTGTGTGTGTGAGTCAGTGGGGACTCTTGTGTCAGTCAGATTTCTGTAAGCAGCTAAATAAAGGTAGTGTTTCAGAAGTAATCTATGACAACAAAGGAAACCGTATTACATGATTTACGCTTTGTCTTATCATCCCTATGTCAGCAGATACCCCCCATTCATCTTCATAGCCACAATCTCCTTCTCAAAGTACATCTAGTTGTCTTGTTTAATCCATCTGTCCAGTCAGCATTAGAAAGAAGTTTGCAAAACTTTAAAGTTAACAAATAAGAGACTCCACTAACTTTTCTAAACTCTTTAGAGTATAATCTTCAACTGCTTTTGGGGATCAATCACAAACTGCTTATTTACTGAAAATCTCTGTGAGGCTTGCTAAAATTTGATCAAAAATTGGTCTGGACACGTTGCAGTTCAGACCAATTTTGCCGTTCATTTCTTTCTAGCAGTCTTTTTTTCTGGGATCTCAATTTCAATATCCAGGAAAGCAATGATTCCACTAACTATATCAAAGCATTCATTTTTGTAGCCTTTAGTTTAATATGCTCAAACTTAATTTTCCTAAGCTGGTCAATGACATTCTCAACTATTTTCCAGTAAAAAGTAAAGTCATTAAATATTTTGAAACTGTCTCCAATTTTCTGTGATCTTAAAACTTTTTCTTGTCCCTGTCTTTTACTAAGCCCATATTTTCAGATGTTTGTGATAATCTCAGATGAAGGATGCCATGCGAATAAACAAAAAGATCAGAGATGAGGCTATGACTATAGCACAAGAGGAAGATAGAATCAGGCACTTCTGTGCCCATAATCCTAGAGGTATGATCACCAGTCCGAGTGCCCGTATTTCAAACATGATACATCTGCCAGCTGAACGGTGGCTGTATCATTGTTTAAAAAACATTCAAAATAAAACTTTGCTATTGGCAACGGGAGTCTATTTCCATCCATACACCGATTCTGCATACATATTCTGATAATGTTTAATTCACAAGAGTTATGTGTCATCGTATATGTCATCAATGGGATATCCAACAGTCTTCACATTGACACTTCTATTTATTTATTTTTTATTTATTAACAAGTTTTTATATAGCGAGGGCAGATTACGTAGCGCTTTACAGTTTAACAATCAGTATAAGCAACACTGGGTGATAGTAGACAGATTGGGTGGGTAGGAGGGCCCTGCTCACAAGCTTACCCTTTATAGGACAGTGGGTTTGATACATAAGGGCAAGTGCTTTATATCACACAATGGACCAGCCTGGTTGTATGGTAAAAGTGCTCTCAGTGCTCTGTATGATCCAGCCACACAGCAGTGTTAGTAACAGAGATGAGGGAATTGTAGAATAGAGAGAGAGTGTGCGGGTTTGTGTTAATAATGTTTAAAAAGGCAGAAGTGGTTGTTAATATGGTACTTAATGCTTAGGAAGATTGTGGAATTTGATAAGCTTGTCTGAAGAGATGAGTTTTAAGGGAACGCTTAAGTAGTGGATAGTCTTAATGGGC